>JANAVB010041094.1:0-23086 GCA_029216955.1 Iris pallida
GATTGTCCTGATAAGTTCAAGGTATGTGTTTTCTTATCATTCGACGTCACTTTATATTATTTACCTTGCCAGTATGATATCTTTTACACTTATACCTGCTTAAAATCGTTGTAGCCATCAGTCTTCAACATGGCACACATGTTGATCCATGCCTTACACTTGTTCTACACATACAACATTTTCCCTTTTATATACTTATAAAACAAGCTTAAGGTGAAGAGAGTGTATGCCCCTGTTTAGCTATACCAATCACATTTTGAACAACCATTATTTACTCTACGCTCTTCAATATACGAATAAATCAAGCATACATAAATTTTCATGTTAAACATATGTAGGTATATATAGATATACTTTATATAGCTGTGTTTTTCTGTCGGGTTTTGGAAACTAGCATGCTAGATATTGGTCTGTGTTCAGGAATCTTAGGTTTGATGTCAGCGAGTGGAACATAAGAGCAAGACTATACCAGCTCTCATAAATCACCTTTTATGTTGTATTAACCCAAACTAACTTCTAGTGTGGAGTCACTCAGAATATTTGAGAATAATCATTTAGAGAACAATGTCAAGAATGTTCATGTCAAGGCACTTGCAGCTAGTTCTTCTCTCTTTGAATACTATTGTACTTTCAAAGCAAGACATGGAATTCCATTGCTAATTTGAAATGGATATTCAAGCAGCTGCTAAATATTAATTTGGCGCAGCCATGGTGATTCCTAGTTATGGTTTTTGGGTCAAGTACTCCATATTGTTAGTTCCTTATAGATCTTCTTGCTGCACAATATGGATAACATAGTAAATATGGAAGTAGTAATAGTTGCTGTATATCTATAAGGTTGGAGGAACTCATTTAATATCATCGTGTGCAAGTTTGCCAATGCCTCAGCAGCTTCCCTATAATCATTTGTAATCGTCTTGCAATTAACTGTGTAACCTTCTATTTTGACAATGTTTCAGATGATTGCTTATGATGGAATTGGACATGAAATGACTGTATCCATGGTGAAAGATGCAAGTGATTGGTTCGACAAGTTCCTCAAGGATGATACTTGTATCAATCATGTGTTTTGAGTGATTTCCAGCATTTCTTTACTTCATTGTTTTTCCATATTCGATCCACGTATGTTCATTGTAAACAAAGATTCGTAAGCGATGTAGTTTTTAATGCATATGAAGTATCTGTTGTTCTCCAACTGCACTTACCCTTCTGGGTATCTAGCTATAGCATCTGAATACTAGATGGTAAATATTCAAGGAACATTGTTGAAAGACAGATTTTTTGGTGGTTTGAGTTATAGCTTCAATAGAGAGAGAAGATTTAATATGAGATGGTTTGATGCAAGGTGGATAGGGGAGGACCGAACGCAGCATAGGGCAGCATAGGTGGAATTTGAGCAAAGGCTTTGTTATTTTATAGAAACAGTAACGTGGACTTTCCTTTCACAGGTTTGGTTCATCCCCATTGTTGCATAATTTAGTTAATGGATTTTGTTCGACATCTTTACAATTCTGCCTCAAGTAACACAAATAAGTTTCTAATGTAGGCATTGCAGGACGAAATATAGTCAGCTGCAGCCGCGGATTTGTTTGTCTTCTTTGAACAAAGTGAGGTCTTCTCCTCAGACAAGAGGCTAGCTGAGTCGCATCTTGCACCAGGTACTCCTGCAACCTTCCTTTTCGGATCCATGAATAGCAGCCCCTCAAGGTCTGGTGCATATGCCTCAACCCATACCCCTCTCGGACCCAATCATCTCGTCAGCTTTCATGGCACCTGTCGAAGAACCTTCCTATAAAGTACCATCTATACCTCTGAGTAAACCATCATATCTCTAGGGAGGAAACAGTTCTATCTACATTGAAGATCACCCCATCCTGGTTCTTCTGAACTCCCCACAAAACCACCTTTTCTACTTCTTTTTCCCTCTTCCTTTTTCCTACTCTCTTCCTCTTACAACCATAAAACCTTAAACTTTGCAACATAGATGGCAATAACTAAGAATTCTTCACAATCAAGATAAATCTTCATCAATTGAAACTATATTTTTTTGTATAAATTCGATATATATATTTTTTCAAATCTAAGTTTGTTTAGAATTTTAAAATTGTTTAATCAATGTCTTTCTCACGAGTCTGCTTGGATTATCAATTCTGGTGCTACTAATCATATATATGACTAATTCTTCTAACCTTTTTTAATCATATGGTGTATCTTCTGGTCACGATAAAGTCAAACTTGTTGACGGTTCCCCTTTTATAATATTTGTAAAAGGATGTATTAAACCATATAGTTTAACTCTTAGCTTTCCATTGAATGCTCCTAAATTGTGTAGCAATCTCATTTTAGTTAGTAGTCTTATAAAAAATTGAACCGTTCAATAACGTTTTTTACCACTCATCGTGTCTTTCAGGATCTCCAAACGAATAGCGAGTGGCAACTCGTCACGAAGCTAGAGGACTATCTTTTTTGATGTGAAGAATTCATCATCTTATTAGTCACTTGGAAGGATTTCCAATAGTAGTGTCAGTCATAAGTTCGAGTTCTTTTATAAACCTATTTAGTCAACCTGAAAAAGTTAGAGAGTTGAGCCCGTTCATGTTATTTTTATCTATGACATACTTGAGGACTCTTGTACTAAGACTTATACAGGGATCTTCCAAGCACGTGATGATGCTATTGTTGACATGTAAGCAAGGGCGGATCCAGAAACTGAAGCAAGGGCGGATCCAGAAACTGAAACTGGGGTGGGCTGCAGTAGATTCGGGTGGGCTAACCTATATAAAAAAAACAAAAATGAAAAAAAAAATATAAGAAAAAAAGAGTAATTTTTTTTTTTGGTGGGCTCCAGCCCACCCCACCAACACTCTGGATCCGCCGCTGCATGCAAGAAGAAGTGCAACTGTCAACACATGACCACTCCAATGCTTCGCAAGGAGAGGAAGCTCTTTCCTCCATTACATGAACCATATTGACTAATCTCGTATCTCTCCTTGTTTCCATACTTGTCTGCTCTTTCTTTTGATACCATTCCTACCATATTTCTTGAGGCTAAGCATGACCCACATTGATGAAGAGTAATGCAAAGATGAGATGGAAGCACTTTTGCAAGGATGACACATGGGAGTTAATTGATCTACCCACAGACAAGAGACCAGTTGGGTGCTTATGGGCGTACACCATCAAATACAAAGAAGATGGGAGCAATGAGAGAGAGAAAGCATGATTTGTTGCAAAAGAATTTACTTGAACTTATGGGTTGATTATGTTGAGATGTTCGCTCCAGTTGACGAGTTCAACTCTAGGTGATTCTTTCTTTTGCTGCAAAACTATTCTTGGCGTCAACATCAACAACCAGATGTCAAGAATGTTTTTTCTCGAATGGAGATCTCAAAGAAGAAGTATATATGGAGCCTCCACTAGGATTGGATACTCATGGGAAAGTATGCAAACTTTGCAAAGCACTCTCTTGATCGTCTATATGGATGATATGATTCTCACATGTACAACGCTATATAGATTGTATCGCTGAAAAAATTCCTAGCCTCTGAGTTTGAAATCAAGGACTTAGGAAACATCAAATACTTTCTTGGCATCGAAGTTTTCAAATCCAAGTCTAGCGAAGCCATCTTTATTAGTTAGCAAAAGTATACCCTTGATTTGTTGAAGGAGAGAAAAGCTTGGTTATCGTCATGCTGACTCTCTAAATATTGATCCAAACTGCTAGCATCTACGATAGCCATTGCAAGATATTGATCACTTTCAGATAGTAGAAAATCTATTATACCTCTCTTACACAACTGGACATAGCCTACACAGTTGGGATTGTGAGCCATTTTATGCAAGTTCTGCAATCAGTGGCGGAGCTAGCATTAAAATTTAGGGGGATAAATATGAGCAACATGAGAACCTAAATACATATAGTTTTTCCAATGCAACTATAATACTAAATCTTTCGAATTTGATAGGGGCAAAAGTACAACGGATATTGAACACAGATAAACAAAATAACTTCACATAATGAAATCAAATTAAGTACTAATATGGATGGGAAAAAATGTTTTGCAGAAGTTCAAGATTTATGAAGCTTACCTAGTTGTTTCAAAATATCAGACAACCACCTGAGTTTTGCTCATTGTAGGGTACTTGTATCGCTGATACGTCTCGATCTCCTCAGCACTTCCTGAGGAGTCTCAGCAACCTGGAAAAGGAAATGATATAAGGCCATAAAGCAATAATATTATAGCATGCCAGTTGTTGATCACCTAGTGACTGTTACCTTGAACATAAGTGAATCTCCGCGGAACCGTAGATTCTCAGTAGGAACAAAATCAGCCAATAAATGTTAATTCCTTCTCTAATAGAGAAAGGTAGAGTAACAACTCCATATGCTCATGGTTTCCCATATAACAATAGATAAAATCCGATAAGTAATCAAGGACTCTAAGGTCATGCTCCACAATAATTATGTTGCTATAAACAGAAGGAAATGGAGTTATTAATATTAATAGCAAACAAGCAAGAATATTAAAAAAAAAAATTCAATTTGAACCACTTGGACCTGTTAGGTCTGAGCAAGGAACGAATGACTTCCGCAGCTTCAAGTCTCTGTCTTACATCAAGATAACTTGATGGCTCACCAAACATATATATATATATATATATATATATATATATATATATATATATATATATATATATATATATATATATTCTTGCATTCTGTAAACAGATGAACTAAACAAAAAAAAAGAATGAACAAGAATATCGAGATTAACTAATGAATTAAAAAAAAAACAAAAAAATAGAATGAACATGAATTGCTACTAGCCACTTTCCACAAAATCTTACAAGACCTGAATCCAGCATTACAAGAAAACATACACAAAATTGTTACCTGTCTAATTCACTTCAGAGTTCAGTAACATAAGGTAGTTACCCAATAGGCACAAATAAAATCCAAGCATAAACCAAAATGTGTCCATCCCTTATAGCTTCGTACAACTTAGAACCAAATACAAGCAAATTCATTGCACCCTACGATCCATTAATTGTACTCTATTGTCACGTCCCGATCCCGCATAGCTGATCGCCCTCGCTTGGGCGTGGTACTGTGCGAGCCTAGGTTGCGCTCGTTTAAGGCGGGTTCCATAACAGACGATTACGTAGCTTAGCGACGGGGTCATCGCACAGAAGTCCCAAGCAAAAAAGTTGAATAACACAAGATGTATAGAAAATAAGTGTCACGATCCGCTACCCAAATTGTTGGGCTGGGCCGAGTCATGTCCAGCCTACGCTTGAGATAAAGCGTAGTAAGCTGTTCTAAGGATAAATAAGATCAGATCAAAGTGTGCTAACAATTCTATATGTAATAATGAGTCATAATATATCCAAACACAAAATCATCTCGTATATAAGTATGTTCCAAGTACATGGCTAAAATGTAAAACTGGATACAGGTCCAGTTACAAAATACATAGTCTAATACATGACTACTCTCATAAGTCCCAAGTAAATAAACAAACTAGACGAATTTTTTTGCAGGTACATCCTCGTAAAGTGTAGCCTGGTCCTCGACAGCAACTCCATAATAGGAATCACAAAGCAACTCCTCCCAGTAAGTATACCTACACGTTATCCTGTCAGGACGTGTCACGACCCGCATCCTGATTAGGGGCACGAGCACGTGGTTACGTCCAGCCTACGCCGCAGAATCGGCGGTAGAACGCGTATATAGGGTCTGTAATACTACGACTAAAACAGATAAAGGTACCTATACAGTATATACACTCCAAATGGAGGTGACATAGCAATACAGTCTCAATCACAAAGTAAAACTAAGGTAGATAGCATGGAAAGAAAATATGATAGATGAAAGCAGGAAATAAGTTCGAGATCCACACAAGCCCAAACCTATACACAACACCACAGAGTCACAGAAATATAGTATAAAAATCTACAGTCTGAAAAGTACTAGCTGGCTCGCAGACCAGGCAAACCTAACCAAGCTACACTACTCTGGGTGAGCAAAGTCTAGTGGCTCTACTAACAAGCCACGGTCCAGGTCTACTCCATCTGACTCGACCCCATAATAGGTCGGACAATCTGCCTGAGAATCATCTGTAATATATCAATGATATCCTGTCAGGAAAATGAGCAAGTACAAACACCAACAGCAGTTCCATATGAATTGACAAATTCTATAAGAGACAGTGTAATAAAATACAAGACAAAATCAACAGTAAATATATATCAAGATGTGAGTACTGAATAGGATGACAATATGTATATATATAGGATGACTTGGGAACCATTCGGAAGCCGAGTTACAACCCTTAAACCAAACAAGGACCGGGGTTGTAACACTTCTCCCGAACAGAACTTAGGCCTCCTATGATAAAAATGTAAAAGGTGCCTTGAATTATTAGTGCGTTATGTGATCGGCTTGGGAAAAAACATGTTCAGGCTTCCATCCGACCGGCTATGAACAAATGACCAGTACCAGTGTGAAGAATAAGGCCGGTCACCATAGAAAGTTATGAACAAGTAGCTATGGACAAGTGACGAGTACAAGTGTGAAGAACAAGTGGGGATTTTGATCACACAACCACTAATAACTCCCCATCCCCGAATAGTATAAAGGATCCGGACATAACACGTAATGACACGGGATTCAAAAGCAGGTGATCAGCCCACTCCCAAGTCCATGTCTATACAAGTACAAGTAACAAGTCGAGTCTTGTACCAATATACCAAGTAATCCGGGAACAACATCTTATGATAGGATCCGACATATACTAGTCCGTTAACTATCGTGTCTGGAAATCAAGTAAGACACTACAACTGAATCGGATATAGCAGATATCAAGACAATGAAAACTATCAGTGAATGTACTCGCCTGTGGTCCTGAGCTGATAAAGTGAACAGACGCTCAGAGTAATCACAGACATAAAGATGCGATACTATATGTCAAAACATGGTTTAATAATGAAAGGAAAGCTAATCTAGTCATGATATGCAAGTCTAAGTCAAAACTAGGTTAAACTAAGTCACACCAAGCTAAACTAGGTCATACTAGGTCATACTGAGCCAAACTGGGTCACACTAGGACAACCAAGGTCAAACAAGATCACAGGAAGTCAATCCAAGTCAAACTAGGTCAATCTGGGTCAAAGGTTGACTTACAGTTGACTTTTGATCAAAAAGTTAACTCTGGTCAACTCTGGGTCAACCCTAGGTCAAACTAGTCAAATGTTGACCAACTGTTGACCTTCAGTCAACTGGTCAACTCTGGTTTGGTTTCGGTCAAATCTAGTCACTTATAGGCTAAGTTTGACTCTCGGTTGACTTTTGGTCAAAATGGTCAACCGAAGTCAAAACTAGTCTAGGAATGCTATTTCTGACCATTACCAACCAAGGAAACCAAGTTCTAACCATATCTTAATCTCTAAACTCAAATACCTTAGTTTCTAGGTATTACCTACATTACCCTTACCAAGGTAATCCCGATTACCTTGCACATACCACTCTAACCTAGGAATACTAACCTAGGTTTCCTAGGATAGCTAGATACTATCATATACTAACATTACCTACCATAAAATCCTAGTTCCTAGCTCATCTAACCCATCTTAGGTTACATGTTGTTTATCCTCTTTACCTTACCCTTATCTCATTCTCACATCTAACTAACCATTCACACACACAAACTCACTCACTCACTCACTCACTCACTCACATATAACACCCACATATAGGTTCTCCTATAGGCTCACACACATGCTCATACCTATAGGCTATTAGCTACATATATAGGCTCACACACACACACACTAAGCTCACACACACACATACATATAGGCATATATATATAGGACTGATTTTGGGGCCTAATATGGGCTGAATCTAAGGCCAATATAGTGGCTAATAAGAGGACTCAATGGGCTGATATATAGGCCAATTAGTGGACTGTTTAGGACATGTTATATGCTGGTTTTGGGAGGCCAAATGTAGGCTAATACATGGGCTGAAATGGGACAGGAAATAGGAGGCCAATGACTGTCCATTTGGACTGAAATGGGCAGTTAAGGACAGGTTTTAGGGGGCTAGTTTGGCTGAATACAAGGGCTGATATAAGCTGAATATAGGACTGATTATAGGGACAGGTATAGGCTGAGTTTGGGGGTTCATGGCTGTCCATTTGGACTGGATTAGGAGTGGTACTAAGGCTGAACAAAGGGGCTAACATGGACTGTTTTAGGACAGCTTATAGGTTGATTTAAAGGGGCCTGAAATGGGACTGCTTAATGGTGCTTGGAAGGGGCTGGTTTAGGACTGAATAGGCTGATACATGGGGCTAATCCCCCCCATCTCCCTGCTGCATTTGCAGCTGAATCAGTCCCCCTTGTGGGGACTGATCTGCACTGGAACTGTTGCTGTTGCAGCAGGTTCCAAACCACCCCCCCATCTCCACCATCATTTTCCCTTGGCCGAAATCCTCTCACACACCCATAGATATATATAACACAAATTTATCACACAATATATATATATATCTATATATATATATTATATATATATATATATTATATATATATATATCTATATATATATATATATATATATAATATATATATATAGAGAGAGAGACGAGAGAGCGTAGGAGACGAGAGAGAGAGAGAGACACACACACACACACACATATATATATATATATATATATATATATATATATATATATATATATATATACTATATATATATATATATATATAAAAAAAATATATAATATATATATATATATATATATATATATATATATATATATATATAACCATTGGTATATATATACATATATATAGAGGGATACATATATATATAACCATGATATATATATATACACATAGATAAATAAATATGATACAATATGATACATTGAAAACACATTCTCTAAACAAATAGAAATCTGAGATTTAAATCTAAATACTCATTTAAACAATATATGTTAAAAATACATGTGTCCAAATAGAGACTTTTCCACTAGGACACAATCCCACACATAGGACACACCTAGAAGTCTCCAAATGGACACGAAATGGACACAAATAGAGACACAACCATGGGGGTCATTCCTATGGGTCTAAAATCATCCTATATGCATGAGGAAATGAAAAGGAGAAGGGATTCATACCTTCCGGTAGATCGAATCTAAGAAAAGCCTTTCCGATACGACACCGACACGTAGGAATCCCAAATGGACACGAACGAGCTCTGAAACCTCCCAAACTTGGCTAGCTTCTTCCTTAGCTTGAGTAGAGAAGAAAAGAAGAAGGTTGGGTGGAAGTATGAAGGGATTTGGTGGAGAAATCTATAAAAACTCCTCTCTAAAAATTGGGGAAGAACAAGGGAGAGAAAATAGAATGGATAATGACAAGGCTCAAGCCTATCCCTAAGCTAAAGGTAGCTGGCCATATGGGCTTAGGTGTCCCTATTTGAAAAGACTAAAAGCCCCCTACTAATCTATCTAATTAATATTAGGAGAAGGTCAATGGTTAAGGCTAAATTAGTCATTCTAAATCTCTAATCTAACCAAACCCTATCCATAATTAATTAGTCTAACCACTAGCTAAAATTAATATCATGTGGGCCATGGCTAACTAGTGAGTGGGTCCCACTAGAGTCAAAACTACCCCGGGTCCCCGTTACAAGTCGGATTGAGTTAAAATTCGAACCCGACTCAAATAACCCCAAAATAATATCATAAATAAATAATTTTAAAATACTTCTAAAATAAAAAATGACAAAAATATTCCTGTTCCTGAAAACTCAGGGTGACAAATCTATCCACCTAAAAAAAATTTCGTCCTCGAAATTAAAACCACGCAATCACCAATACAAAATATCAAAATAAATCAAAGAGGTCCAATGACCAAAATATTCTTGGGCCAGAAATGACACTGAAAGCATCCTAATCACATGGTTAGGTTCTAGGTCAAGTAGTCTCTAGGGTTTCACTAGTGAAACATCAAAATCACTAGTCATGGCTTAAAAATTTAAAATGATTTAAAATCTCCAAAATCAAAGCATGAAATAAATGACTAAAATTATAAAATTTAAAATTACTCTCAATTAGAAACTTGGTGCTACAAGTCTATCCACCTTAAAAGAATTCATCCTCAAAAACTAAAACAAGGTAAGCACATAAAATCATGCAATTCGATAATCGTATGCGTCTGTCCAAAATCATGATACTCAGAATCTCTGTCATGCTAGTGAGCAAGGCTACGATAATCATAGAGTCCTCGACTAAGGTACATACCTCTTAGAATTATGGTATTTAAAATTTTTGCATTGCCGCATGCTTGGCAGCGAAAACCTTAAATTTTTAATCCCCGAGAAATACGTCAATAATCCGACTACATGTCCTCACGATGCATGCTAGCATGACCCTAAAGGATTCTAAAATCTCATAATCAAGACGACCTAGCCCATATAACTTATCTCAGAAGAATATCACATCACAAGGACAAATTTTATCAAACGATCTAGGAACAGATGGAATCGAATTTCAAGACGATTTATAAGAAGGAAAATACAAAAATGAGATCGAAAGATTGAAACCTGCTATCTGCTCTGCTACTGCCTGAGTGGGCTCAACTGCCATGGCGAAAGCTCGCCCCTGCTGGCCTCCTCTAGCCTGCTGCACTCTGTCCTGGGCTGCCTGTCTAGCTGCACGGGCATCACAGTTCTTCATCTGGTGACCTGGAGCTCTACAGAATAAACAAACTCCCAGCCTTATCGTACAAACCTCCTGGGTGTGCCCCATCTTCTTACAGAAGGTACACTGGATGGCCTGCCTCTGGCCCTGTCCCTGGTGCTGCTGGGCACGCGCTGGTGCCTGCTTGTCACTCCCACTTTTCACAAATAGGGGTAAAATGGTCATTTTTGCATTTTTGGGAATTTTAGAAATTTTTATTTAATTTTATTGTTATTTGGGGATTTTTGGAGTCGGGTTCGAATTTCAACTCATTCCGACTTGTATCGGAGACCCGGGGTAGCTTAGACTCTGATCGGGACCCAATTTTAGGTTAGACAAGGCCCATAAAATCTCACAAATTAGTCTGCTACCTTTAGATAATTTTTTCGTGACTTAATCGGCCAATTTGTAGATTTTAACTTGGCCGTTCCGAACCTGAAAAATTCTTAAGTCAAAATTTGGCCTAAAGGAGGCTTGGAGGGCATTTTGGACATTAGCCAAATGCTCCCAAACCCCCTTACATGGCCGGCCACCTATGGAGGTCCATCCCCACTTCATTTACTTCTTCTCCACTCAAGTTCTTCCCCAAATTTGATTTCCCCCAACACCTAGACATAGAATTTGAGATTTGATCTCTCAAACTTCCATTTTTTCCCAAATTTCTTCCATAGAACCTCTCTATACCATCAAGGGAGGGTGCTACCTAAGTTTGGAAGAGAAGTGCAAGGTGGAAGTGTCCATTCTTCGAGAATCTTCGAATCGGAGAGAGTTTCATTAGGATTTACTCCTAATTGGTAATTACCTATTCTCTAATTCAATTTCATATGAATTTTATTGATTTTGGAACCCATATGAACCACACCATGGTTGTGTCCATTTGTGTAGGGATTAGAGGCCTATGGGAGACTCCTAGGAGGATTAGGATTAGTGGTTGTGTCCTTGTGTTTGTGTATATATATATATATATATATATATATATATATATATATATATATATATATATATATATATATATATATATATATATATATATATATATATATATATATATATATATATATATATGTGTGTGTGTGTGTGTGTGTGTCCATATATATATATATATATATATATATATATATATATATATATATATATATATATATATATATATATGTGTGTGTGTGTGTGTGTGTGTGTGTGTGTGTGTGTGTGTGTCCACATATGTGTGTGTCCATGTGTGTGAGTGTGTGTGTGTCCATATATATATATATATATATATATATATATATATATATATATATATATATATATATATATATATATATATATATATATATATATAGATTGTATGTGTGCCTATATATATATAGATATTGTGTGTGTGAGTGAGATATATATGTGTATATGGAGTGAGTTAGAGAGGGATAAGAGAGGAATTTAGAGAGTGAGAGGAAGAGATTATAGAGTGAGATGAGAGGGTAAGAAGAGAGGAAGAAGGAGGGCACCAACAGCAGCTGTGGGGGGGGGGGGAATGGAGCTGCTGCCCCCCCCCCCCCCCCCCACAAATACCAGCAGCAGCAGCAGCACTAAGCTGCAGCAGCAGCAGCAGTAATCCCAGCAGCAGTAGCACTAAGGACCCCCCTTTTTAGCCTATAAACCCCCCCCCCCCCCCTAAAACCCCCTCTATATATACTTGTATACCTATATATATACGTATATGTACCCATATATATACATATATACTCCCTTATATACTCCCAAAATAATCCTCCAACTTAGTCCTATGAGTGTGTGTGTAGAGTGAGTTTAGAGAGAGTTTGTTAGTGAGTCGGAAATTAGTAAAAGGGGGAAATTGAGTTCCGACTGTCGGAACGCGTCCAAAATTGGATGAGACTTAGATAATGTGAATTAGATTTTGTGGGTAGGCTCCCGAGTTAAAATCGGAGTTTCGTGTGGGAGTAGGAGGATGGTATCGCACGATATCATTGAGTATCTCGCGATACTCAAGATTAAATCGACAACATGAGTAGTAAGATGGACTGGATGTCCACTTGACCTAGGAAGCTTGGTAGGTAATGATAGTGTAGGCTAGTATCCTACTACCCTAGGAAGCCGGAAGTGAAACTCCTAAGGTAAAGCTACTTGGCCTTAGTATTAGAGTAGACGGGTAAATGGGTTAAGTAGGGATAATGCTCAATTCTCAATTCTCAACATTTGAGTTTAATACTTTAAGATATAGTTAAAATTAGGTTATTATGGTTGGTAATGGTTAGGAATAGTGGACTTGGACTAGCTTTGACCTTGGTTGACCACAGTTGACTATTTTGACCAAAAAGTCAACCGAAAGTCAACCGAAGCCTAAAATAGCCTAGAACTTGACCAAACTTGACCAGTTGACCCAAAATCAACTGTTAGTCAATGTTAGTCAAGTTCGACCTAGAGTTGACCAGAGTTGACCAGTTGACCAAAAGTCAACTGTAAGTCAACCGTTGACTTAAATCGACCTAGTTTAATTCCGTTTGACTTGCATTGACCCAGTTCGACCTTGTTAGACCCAATATGACTTAGATTGACCCTGTACAATCTAGTTTGACCTTATTGACCTAGATTGACTTAGTTTGACGTGTCTTGACCTAGTTTGACTCAGTATGATTTAATTTCACTTCCAAACCATTATATTGATACAGTATTCCATCTATAGGTCCTCGAGGTACTGTTCTTGGACTCAGTCGATCTATCCATCATATTTCAGGCGAGTGCATTCTCTGACACTTTTCCAATTTACGATGATTGTTATAATTCATGTAATTAGTGTAGATATGCTTGTTCTTGACACATTGGTCATATGGATTAGTATTTATGGATCCCGACATGAGGTGTTATTCCTTGTTATCTTGGTATGTCTTGTGCAAGCTACCTTGTAGTTCTTGTGCAGTATATGGACGTCGATTCTCGAGAAGACTTGCTCCCTTCTCGTAGAATCCCGCGTCGTGACGTGTCTTGTTTGGATCCACTCTACCAGTCGGGGACGGAGAGTATTAGTGTAGATGTGTGGTCATTATCCACCTTGTTATTCTTGTAGACCTTGTGAGTGTTAATCATACACTCCACGTATGATTAACCAGGCCAGTAGACCTTGTGCAGACCCAAGCCAGCCACATGTTGAAACTAGTACTCACACACTTAGATAGATGATTCTTGATTCTTGTACATGCCATGATCAGTTTTACTTGTCTTGTTCTAGCTCTAGATTTACAGCTTACCTTGCCATGATACTCACATGTACATTCCATGATTTTCTTGTATATACTCTCTATTTACAGTCTTATAGCTTTTGTCATATCTTGTGAACTATTGTTAGTTAATTGTACTCGTTCCATCCTGACTGGATATGTTGACAAAATATTACAGATGCTGATGAGGAGGATTACTGTACATACTACGGTCTGGATGACGTAGTGGGCTTAGACTTGGATACCTTGGTCCAACAGGGCTTAGCTCCGCCCGACGAGACTTTACCTATTGCTTAGTTAGAGTTATTTGGACTTGACCTTGTCTCCAGCTTGCTACTTATGCTTATGTTATTATATTTTGGGATTGTATAACTATATTACTTCGTGTCTCTTTCTCTCTGTTGAGCTGGATTTGGACTTGTGATTATATCTATCTAGTCTTCGTGCCATGATTTCTTCCTTCTAGATTGTGATTGAGTTTATCAGTATTTCATATCATATTCCTCCGTGCGGAGATGACAGGTTATTATATACTGTTTTTTGGCTAGTATACCTACAGCGTTCTACGCCATTTTTTTACGGTGTAGGTTGGACGTTGTCACGCACTTGTGCCCCTACCTAGGGTGCGGGTCGTGACACTGCTAAAACTGTAACTGAGGCTGCTGCTAAAACTGTCTCTGCTGGAAATGAGGGCGCTTCGTCGGTCCCGCACTCGAGCTCGCTCCAAGAACGTCGCTGCCCCTCTTCGGCTTGAGGCCGAAGTCCTCCTCTGTAATCTGCGCCTCCATCAGGATCTGTTCGAAGGTCGCATCACGTCGCCCAGAGGTACGAGTGCGTACTGCATGGATAAGACCCCTCCGGAACTTGCGGGCCTTGTATCCCTCATCCTGGATCAGACCCGGTGCAAACCTACTAAGGCGAAAGAACTCCGCTGCATACTCGTACACCGACGAGTTCCCCTGCTCCAATGCGACGAACTGGGCCTCCAGAGCTGTCAAGGCCACATCTGGGTAGAACTTCTCCTTAAAGAGCCTCATAAAGCTCTCCCAAGTCAAACCCCTCATCGACGCACGAGGAACCGTGCGAAACCAAGTCAGCGCTATATCGAAAAACTGGCTCGCTGCAGACGTCACCCAAAGCCCTCTCGGGACCTCTGCCAACTCCAGGCTCCGCTGGACATCCTCCAACCAGTCATCCGCGTACAGGATACCCTCGGTACCCTTGACTATCCCTCGGTTTCATCTTCTTGAGTCTAGGCATGTGCCAGGCCTCCTTTGACCCTGCTGCTGAACTGTGGCACCCCTCTCTACTGCTGCCATCGCCAGCTGATGGAAGTTCTCCATGCTCTGTCGTAACACCTCTGCCTGTGCACTCTGGGTCTGCAACATCTGCTGCAGAAGGGCCATCATCCCCTGAGTATCAGTCGGTAGCGGAGGCGACGGTGGAAGAGTATCAGGAATGACTATGGACGGTCCCGCTGCTGGAGGTGGAAGACCTCCTGGAGCCGTCGCTGTTACTCCCGTTCTGAAGGGCAAGAACTGAGGTGGCAGCTCCCTCAACTCCAGCTTCCGCAGCCGGAGGTGGAAGACCTCCTGGAACTGCCCTGCTGCTTGCTCCCGCCTGAAGGGCATGTACTGAGGCTGCTGCTCTCTCTACTGCTACTCCCGTAGCCGGAGGTGGAAGTCCTACAGGATCGGACCTCTCTGGAACTGTACTAGGCCCTGCTGCCTGAGAGCGAGTAACCGTCATCCTGAGGATAGATTGAAACAAGGAGATCAATATGGCACATGATAGGGAATATCAAGGAAGGACGATTGAATTCAATGCAAGAAGAGATGTCATGGTAATGAAAAGATCAAAATTTTTCTAAAATATGATTGAGTAACTCCTATCATATCCTAGATCCTATGTCCTAATCGCAGGCTCGTAATTAGTACTTTAAGTCGAGCACCATTACGAGATCGCACTAATTACGACACTGACCTGCATGGGCCACCACAAAAATGTGTCACGACCCGTACCCTGATTAGGGGCACGAGCACGTGGTTACGTCCAGCCTACGCCGCAGAATCGGCAGTAGAACGCTGTATATAGGATCTGTAAATACTACGACTAAAACAGATAAAGATACCTGTACAGTATATACACTCCGAATGGAGGTGACATAGCAATACAGTCTCAATCACAAAGTAAAACTAAGGTAGATAGCATGGAAAGAAAATATGATAGATGAAAGCAGGAAATAAGTTTGAGATCCACACAAGCCTAAAGCTATACACAACACCACAGAGTCACAAAAATATAGTATAAAAATCTACAGTCTGAAAAGTACTAGCTGGCTCGCAGACCAGACAAACCTAACTAAGCTACACTACTCTGGGTGAGCAAAGTCTAGTGGCTCTACTAACAAGCCACGGTCCAGGTCTACTCCATCTGACTCGACCCCATAATAGGTCGGGCAATCTGCCTGAGAATCATCTGTAATATATCAACGGTATCCTGTCAGAAAAATGAGCAAGTACAAACACCAACAGCAGTTCCAATGAATTGACAAATTCTATAAGAGATAGTGTAAGAAAATACAAGACAAAATCAACAGTAAATATGTATCAAGATGTGAGTACTGAATAGGATGATAATATGTATATATATAGGATGACTTGGGAACCATTCGGAAGCCGAGTTACAACCCTTAAACCAAACAAGGACCGGGGTTGTAACACTTCTCCCAAACAGAACTTAGCCTCTTATGATAAATAAATGTAAAAGGTGCCTTGAATTATTAGTGCGTTATGTGATCGGCTTAGGAAAAAACATGTTCAGGCTTTCCATCCGATCGGCTATGAACAAGTGACCAGTACCAGTGTGAAGAATAAGGCCGGTCACCATGAAAAGTTATGAACAAGTAGCTATGGACAAGTGACGAGTACAAGTGTGAAGAACAAGTGGGGATTTTGATCACACAACCACTAATAACTCTCCATCCTCGAATAGTATAAAGGATCCGGACATAACACGTCATGACACGAGATTCAAAAGCAGGTGATCAGCCCACTCCCAAGTCCAAGTCTATACAAGTACAAGTAACAAGTCGAGTCTTGTACCAATATACCAAGTAATCCGAGAACAACATCTCATGACAGGATCCGACATATACTAGTCCGTGAACTATCGTGTCTGGAAATCAAGTAAGACACTACAACTGAATCGGATATAGCAGATATCAAGACAATAAAAACTATCAGTGAATGTACTCGCCTGTGGTCCTGAGCTGATAAAGTGAACAGACGCTCAGAGTAATCACAGACCTAAAGATGAGATACTATATGTCAAAACATGGTTTAATAATAAAAGGAAAGCTAATCTAATCATGATATGCAAGTCTAAGTCAAAACTAGGTCAAACTAAGTCACACCAAGCTAAATTAGGTCATACTAGGTTATACTGAGCCAAACTGGACCACACTAGGACAACCAAGGTCAAACAAGGTCACATGAAGTCAATCCAAGTCAAACTAGGTCAATCTGGGTCAAGGGTTGACTTACAGTTGACTTTTGATCAAAAAGTCAACTCTGGTTAACTCTGGGTCAACCCTAGGTCAAACTAGTCAAATATTGACCAACTGTTGACCTTCAGTCAACTGGTCAACTCTGGTTTGGTTTCGGTCAAATCTAGTCACTTATAGGCTAAGTTTGACTCTCGGTTGACTTTTGTTGACTTTTGGTCAAAATGGTCAACCGAAGTCAAAACTAGTCTAGGAACGCTATTTCTGACCATTACCAACCAAAGAAACCAAGTTCTAACCATATCTTAATCTCTAAACTCAAATACCTTAGTTTCTAGGTATTGCCTACATTACCCTTACCAAGGTAATCCCGATTACCTTGCACATACCACTCTAACCTAGGAATACTAACCTAGGTTTCCTAGGATAGCTAGATACTATCCTATACTAACATTACCTACCATAAAATCCTAGTTCCTAGCTCATCTAACCCATCTTAGGTTACATGTTGTTTATCCTCTTTACCTTACCCTTATCTCATTCTCACATCTAACTAACCATTCACACACACAAATTCACTCACTCACTCACTCACTCACTCACTCACATATAACACCCACATATAGGTTCTCCTGTAGGCTCACACACATGCTCACACCGATAGGCTATTAGTTACATATATAGGCTCACACACACACACACTAAGCTCACACACACACATACATATAGGCATATATATATAGGACTGATTTTGGGGCCTAATATGGGCTGAATCTAAGGCCAATATAGTAGCTAATAAGAGGACTCAATGGGCTGATATATAGGCCAATTAATGGACTGTTTTGGACAGGTTATATGCTGGTTTTGGGAGGCCAAATGTAGGCTAATATATGGGCTGAAATGGGACAGGAAATAGGAGGCCAATGGCTGTCCATTTGGACTGAAATGGGCAGTTAAGGACAGGTTTTAGGGGGCTGGGCTGAATACAAGGGCTGATATAAGCTGAATATAGGACTAATTATAGGGACATGTATAGGCTGAGTTTGGGGGTTCATGGCTGTCCATTTGGACTGGATTAGGAGTGGTACTAAGGCTGAACAAAGGGGCTAACATAGACTGTTTTAGGACAGCTTATAGGTTGATTTAAGGGGGCCTGAAATGGGACTGCTTAATGGTGCTTGGAAGGGGATGGTTTAGGACTGAATAGGCTGATACATGGGGCTAATCCCCCATCTCCCTGCTGCATTTGCAGCTGAATCAGTCCCCATTGTGGGGACTGATCTACACTGGAACTGCTGCTGTTGCAGCAGGTTCCAACCCCCCCCCCCATCTCCCCATCATTTCCCCTTGGCCGAAATCCTCTCACACACCCATAGATATATATAACACAAATTTATCACACATATATATATATATATATATATAATATATATATATATATATATATATATATATATATATTATATATTGGAACTGCTGCTGTTGCAGCAGGTTCCAAACCCCCCCCCATCTCCCCCATCATTTCCCCTGGCCGAAATCCTCTCACACACCCATAGATATATATAACACAAATTTATCACACATATATATATATATTATATATTATATATATATATATGATATATATATATATATATATTATATTTATATATATATAATAATATATATAACCATGGTAGATATTATTATATATATATATTATATATATATATTATATATACCAATGGTTATATATATATATCTATATATATTATATATAATATATATATATTATATATATATATATATATAATATATACCAATGGTATATATATCATATATAATATATATATATATATATAATATATATATATATATATATATATATATATATATATATAAAAATATATATATATATATATATATAATAATATACCAATGGTTATATATATATATATATATATATATATATATATATATATATATATTTTTTATTATAATATATTTATTATATATATATATATATATTATATATATATATTATATATATATAAAATATATATATAAAATATATATATATATATATATATATATATATATATATATATATATATATATATATATATAACCATTGGATATATATACATATATATATAGAGGCATACATATATATATATAACCATGATATATATATATATATCACATAGATAAATAAATATGATACAATATGATACATTGAAAACACATTCTCTAAACAAATAGAAATCTGAGATTTAAATCTAAATACTCATTTAAACAATATATGAAAAATACATGTGTCCAAATAGAGACTTTCCCACTAGGATACACATTCCATACATAGGACACACCTAGAAGTCTCCAAATGGACACGAAATGGACACAAATGGAGACACAACCATGGGGTCATTCCTATGGGTCTAAAATATTATATGCATGAGGAAATGAAAAGGAGAAGGGATTCATACCTCCCGGTAGATCGAATCTAAGAAAAGCCTTCCGATACGACCGACACGTATGAATCCGAAATGGACACGAAAGAGCTCCGAATCCTCCCAAACTTGGCTAGCTTCTTCCTTAGCATGCGTAGAGAGAAAAGAAGAGGTTGGGTAGAAGATGAAGGAATTTGGTGGAGAAATCTATAAAAACTCCTCTCTAAAAATTGGGGGAAATAAGAGAGAGAAGTAGAATGGATAATGACAAGGCTCAAGCCTATCCATAAGCTAAAGGTGGCTGGCCATATGGGCTTAGGGTCCCTATTTGAAAGACTAAAAGCCCCCTACTCTATGTAATTAATATTAGGAGAAGGGTCAATGGTTAAGGCTAAATTAGTCATTCTAAATCTCAATCTAACCAAACCCTATCCATAATTAATTAGTCTAACCACTAACTAAAATTAATATCATGTGGGCCATGGCTAACTAGTGAGTGGGTTCCACTAGAGTCAAAACTACCCGGTTTCCGTTACAAGTCGGATTGAGTTGAAATTCGAACCCAACTCAAATAACCCCAAAATAATATCATAAAAAATAAATAATTTCAAAATAATTCTAAAATAAAAAATAACAAAAATACCCCTGTTCCTGAAAACTGGGGGTGACAGGATGGAGCAAGTATGATTCTAGCAAACTAAATACACGAAACATGAAATGAACAGGAGTGTAATAAACAGGAATCATGTTATATCATAATCTATCATGGCAAGGATATATGTCATGGAGACAGATGTATCTGTAATATTTAAAACTGTAGCAGGTACGTGATCGTCAATAGGTGTACAATGTGCAGGGGCACAGAATAAAATGTACTTCCGTACAAGTGATACGGCGATAGATGTACATACGCACAAATCCGCTTTAAGATAAAGGCCTACGGCGTAGTAACATATAAAATAAAACTTTGCTCGCTACTGTAAAGGGGCATGATCACGTACTCAACTATCAGTTTTCCTATAACCCCGTTGTTAAACATGTGAGAGATATAAGAACTGTCCTAAGCATGGTAGGGACTGAAAATAATATAACATGTGAGATTTAACTTGCTACCCCCAGGGATCAGCATTTAACATGGTTGGATCACAGTTTATTGTTTTATAACAGTATGTAAAGTTTGTAGAGGTACTTGCCTTTAGCAAGGTAAGGTAGTGATAGAAATGCTCTAGATGTCTGGTGACTCGTCACTGTAGAAATAATACATAAACTTAGTTTTATACTAAGTTAAACACTAAGACACTAGTTGTACGACACGACTTTTCTGACTGGACACCTAGTAAATGACGACTTTAGCATAGGAGACCAATGTAGGGTGACACAATGTGGGGTGACACAATACCCAAACTAATGTGGGGTGAATAAATAAAACAGACTGTACACTATGTTCCAATAATTTTTGAGATAATCAAAAAGCTCAATTAATATAAATAAAGTACCAAGATGATCCTTGTTAATTATAGAAATTTATACTAATTTTTTTGGAATTTATAAACCCCATAGATATTTATTAAAAATCAGCAAACATATGTATCCTGAAAATGAGTTCTGTTTTCCTATTTTTAAAAATGCCAAATTACTTATTAAATGCTGGAAAAATTATATTAAATTAGCTAAATTAACATAGTATTTAAATATAATTTTTTCTAGATTTTTACAACACTTAAAATATATATAAAAATTCAAAACATGAAGTAATAATTCTGAAAATAATAATTATTTATTTAATATTTTGTCAACGTATTCAAAATTGAACCGAATTCCAGATACGGGACCCAAAGCCATGATCAAGTCCAATATGACTTGTACACTCTGAATATATTAGACACAATTGGGCCCAAAAATCCATTCTAGGTTTGGACATCAAATGGCCATGATTAATAAAATACAGTAATTCAAATATAAATATTAAAGTTTAATAATATATTTTAAAGTGGTAAAATATACAAGTCATAAAAATAAAAACTTGTGAATTTACATAATAATATTTTACACAAAAACTGAATTTGAAATATATACAACAAATATATTATATATATACATATATATATATATATATATATATATATATATATATATATATATATATATTTTTATATATATATATATATATATATATATATATATAAATCTATATATTATATATATATATATATATATATATAATATATATAATATATATAACATATTATATATATATATATATATATATCTATATATATATATATTATATATATATATATATTATATATATAAAATATATCTATTATAATATATATATAATAAATATACATATAAATATATATATATATATATATATATATATATATATATATATATATATATATATATAATATATATATAAATATATATAATATAATAATATAGATATATATATATATATATATAATATATATCTCTAATAATATATTATATAATATTATATATATAATACTTATACTATATACATATATACAAATACATATATACATATATATAAATAAAACAAATAAAATAAAAATAAAACAAAAAAATGAAACGAAAAGGGGGCTCGAACTCGGCCCGCTGGGACAGGGGTAGGTTTGAGCGCCCTCGGCTGACCAGGGGGCCAGTTCGAGCTTGCTGGTGGGTTAGGTTTGAGTTAGTTTATTATGGTTTTAAGATGATGGGTTTTAAACCCAATAGCAGTCTAGTAAACCGTAACCCATAGTCCTGTGTCTTCGTGTCCTGACAGTTTGGGACCGAAGACACACGAGTCCAGTGTCCTAGGCTTGTACGACTCACACGACACGAGTTTTTCGTGTCTGAGTCCACCCATCAAACTCACCGACACGGATCGACCCTCTACGTGAAAACGAGACACAGCGGTGAAGAAAATACGAAAGGACACGTACGTGTCCGGCGCGAGGATGTTGTCGGGGGTGCTAGCGGCGGCGTAGGCGTCGGGGTCGGTGGCGAAGGATGGCGCTGGCTTTTGCTCGTCGAGGTGAACAAATGGCGGTGGTTGTAGGCGGTGGCGTGGGCTTGTAGGGGTGGCGCTAGCTCCGAGTTAACTACGGCGAGCGTCAGAGAAGAAGGGGTCAGGGCAGGAGCTGGGGTGGTCGGGGTGGTGTTCTAGGGTAGGGT
>JANAVB010041095.1:0-207718 GCA_029216955.1 Iris pallida
CGCGCGCGTCACGACGGAACTTCGTGCGAAACACATGAATCGCCTCGATGGCGCGTCCCTGAGGAAGGTGGCTGCCATGGGAGTTCTCGCCGGGAGGGGGTGCACACGCACGTGGGGATCGCCGGAGGCACGACGGTCAACGCGGCGCTCGGCCAGCGCTGCCAGCGCTGCTGCTGTCGTGCGCAGCTGGCCGTTACCGCTGCTGCCGAGTGCGGGAGGGCTGTGCGCCTGGCCTGGCGCGGCGGAGGTGCGGCAGTGCACGGCCTGGCGTGGCGGGGTTGGCGGTCTAGGGTGGTGGCCGGAGTGAAATGGTGGTGCGGGTGGTGGTTATTGATGGTGGTGATGATGGTATTGATGGTGGTGGTGGTTGCGTTTGAATGGAAGAGGAGAGAGGGCTGCGGCGCTCGGCCAGGATGGTGGCCGGCGACGATCGGCCAGGAAGGAGTCGGAGGAAAGTCCGGCCATGGGGTGTGTGGTGGTGCTCGGCTGCTATGGGTGGTCGGGCTGAGAGGAAGTGTGTGGTGGTGTTGAATGAGAGGAATAAAGTAGGGAAAGAGAATATGTTATGTGTGTGTGTAATAATAAATGAGAGAGGAAGAGAGAGAGAAAAGTTATCTTCTAAAATCTAGGACCGGCAACATGTGCGAGTGAGTGTTGTGAGTTGTCATGTAGGAATAGAGGGCTAGGATTAATTAGGAGTGAGATCAAGGGTGGGAATAAAGTAGGGATTGGATTTATTGAGGGATTTAAATCAATGGATTATACATTAAACATTTGAAGTAGAAAAGCTAGGTATTTAATATTTTTCAAGGGCAATGAGGCTGAGGGTATCATGATGGAGAGTAACACGAAGCTGGGCTGGACTTGGTGGAGCCGGATTGGGTCAAAATCAGATTTAATATCATAAATGAATTAATTTAGACATTTATGATCATGGGTGAATAAGTAGCACAGTGGGGATTCCAATAAATGGGACACAAGTGACATGTGGATAGTAGGCTCAATGTGGGCCATGTCCATATTTGGGGTTGACAGGTTTTGGTCGACAGGGTACCCACAAATCAAGTTAGAAAATGAATGTGACACCGTGGGATAAAATAAAATCAGGTCACGTGTCAGAAAAGTTGTGTGAAGCAAATGGAGCACAAAATGGTGTGTCTGAGTGGGACACAAAGGTCATGGGTGAAGAGCGTCTCGAGTAGATCATACATGAGAAAGTGGTTTCAAGGAAATGACTGGTCTGGTGCTCCCAATTCAAAAGTCACGGTAACGTGCTAAAAATGATCAAGAAAAAGAGTGGAAAAAATTAATTAATAATCAATGGTCTAAATCGACCTTGAAGTTCTGCGAAGCAGAAAGAGTACAAGAGAATAAGTTTGGATGGGACATTATATACCATCATGAAGGTAATTTTGTCCACTACAAAACTCGTGAAGAAGGTTTCCAGAGTTGAACATCCCTGACACTCCAAATATCAAAGGCACGGGAAAGTACACTTAAAGATAATTAAACAGAATAATTTATTTATTGAAACTAAATCAATCAGAAAATAAAATAAAAATAAAAAAATTAACCCGAAATTTAGGGTGCTCACAGATCCCGATGGTGTTGAGGATATCGTTAGTGGACAATTTCTTTCTAATGGCTCTCCACATGAGAAAGGACCACTTCTTAGGGATGCAGGTGTGCCAATAGTGAGCAGTAATATGATTTGGCTGGCCTATCCCAAAGAGAGTAGATATAGCAGACCTCACTGAAAATGCTCCGGATGCCTCGAGCGTCCATCTCAAGGCATCGGCCTCCTGACCAATTCTTAGACCTCTGAGACGGACGCTATTCTCCATATCGGTGCCTCCCCATTCCTGTATTTTATCCCAGTCCCAGTCGTCAGTAGTGTGGTTCCACATGTCCTTGATCCAACAATCTCTCAGGATTTTCGTGAGACTAGGGATCATGCTATCCCCTGTCCATCTCTTCCGGAATAGGTTTAACTCGTCGGTGCCCAGATGTAGTCTTATAGCCTGCTCGGCAAGGTCACGCCCGATTAGGATACGACGCCAAGCCACTGAAGATCTGCTATTGGATGTGGCCTCTGAAGGATGGATGTGCTTGAAGTACCTGGCTTTCATAAAACTGTTCCATAAATTCTTGCTCGTGCGAAGATGCCACCATAATTTCATCGAGAAAGCCTTAACGATGTGTGTGAGTTTAGTAAATCCCAGACCCCCTTCCTCAGTCGAATGAGCCATGGAGTCCCAACTCGCCCAATGATGCTTATCATGGCCGTTGCAATACCCCCAGAAGAAGTTACAAAAGATCTGCTCGATCGAAGTAAGAACCTTCAAAGGTGGGGAGCATGCGGCTAGAGTATGGATTGGTATAGAGGTGAACACATATTTGATGATGATCATCTTGTCTCCTGGGGATAAAGTGGCATTGTGCCACCCTTCAAGTTTGTTCCTGATTCTAATGATTAACTTTTCGAAGATCCTGGCATTGGATTTCCCGTACACTAGGGGGCATCCGAGATAGTTGAATGGGGGATGATGAACAGAGAAAGATGTTAAGTTGGAAATCCTGCTAGCATGCTCGATTTTGATGTTATGGTGGGCATAGATGACGCTCTTGGACGGGTTGATTTTCTGGCATGAGCAAGTGGAGTACCTCTGCAAGGTGTTGTGGACCATTTGTACCGCTCCTTCGTCCCCGGATGAGAAGATAAGTAAGTCGTGTGCAAAGGCCATATGGGTGATGGTAGGACATCCGCTGGCTGTGTGATATTGTTGGAAGTGCGGGACGCTGATCATGTTATTAAGGTTCTTGCTGAGGGCATCTGTCGCAATGATGAAAACAGTGGATGATAAAGGGTCGCCTTGTTTAACCCCGCGGCTGGATTTGAAGAATCCCTCGGCTTGACCGTTAATGACTGTGGAAAACCACGAGTTGCTGATGGATCTCCATACTGTATTGGTACAAGTTTACATATATAAATATATATATATATATATATATATATATATATATATATATGTATATATATATATATATATAAATATATATATATATATATATATAATTTTATTTTATTTTTATTTTTTTGAGAAACTGTTACCTTTATTGATAAAAAGAGGGTAATGATTACATCCGACCTCATGGTAACTAAGACAGAGAAATAAAGAAAAATACTACTCTAACGCCCAGAGAGGGATAGACGGGAGGTGACGACAACTGGAAAGAGACTTCCGAAACTGTCGCTTCACCTCCCGAACCAAAAAGACCAACCCAGCACCACGCCCCTCGTACCGATGCTTGTTCCTGTTCTTCCAAAGCACCCAAATGATCGCCCCAGCCAATGATCTCCGATGATGACTACCCTGTCCCCGGCACCACCTTTGAAGAAAGACTAGAAAGTCACTATGCATCCGAGCCTTGAAAAAACCCCGGAAAGCAGACCAAACCGTCATAGCAAGGTCCCCATGGAAGAATATATGCTGAAGGGTCTCCCCATGCCCAGTCTGACAGCAATGGCACCTGGATGCCAGATGGAAGCCAATCTTCTGAATATTGTCATCAGTAGGGAGCCGGTTGTGACAAACCCGCCACATCAGAATGCTCCACTTCGCCGGAATACACTTGCCCCATATATTAGAAAAGAGTGATGATGTAGGGTTAGAGATCCGACAACATCTCCAAGCCGCAGCCATCGTGAAAGAACCTTTCCGCTCACCCCAGACCAATAAGTCAGGATCCGAAGTACAAGTCAGATTCGCCTCTCTGAGCCGTCCCGCTGCCTCTATTCCAAACTGCTCCAAAAATAAAGACAGATCCCATCCAGTGGTTGTCCAAAAAGAACGGATAAGCGGACCACCATTATCAGAATTCCTCGCCCTCGAATCTCTGATCTTCCTCCCCCTATTCGAAAGTGCCCGAACAGTCACCGTTCGTTGTGGAAGAACCACCCTTCTCCCAGCCAATCTGGCCGACCTCCGAAGCTCCCCAGTGCCCAAGCGTTGTAAAGCCGTCGAAACAGACTCCTTCTCCTTTGTTTGACTCCACACCCGAATCTGTCTCTCCGTTCCGCGCCTGGTCCCCGGAGTCACTCCCTCAGCCGAAGGAATAGCCACACTATCCAACCGAGGACCCTCCGGAATCCAATCTTCACACCTCGCTGATCCCTCGCCCCGCCCAAGTTTAAACGAGATGTGCGGCTCCGCCAATCTCCTCCCTCGCAAAATCCGTCGCCAAATATGAGAGCCCTTGGAATTCATAAACGCATCACAAGGATGACGCTTACGAAAATATTTTGATTTAAGAAGCTCCACCCAAAGGCCCTTCCCATGCCTCAACTTCCACCAAAGCTTCATAGAAAAAGCATCCATAATGTCACTCAGGCACTTGATCCTAAGTCCGCCTTCGGACTTAGTCCGAGTAACGAACCGCCACGCCAGCCAACTTCTCTTAGCCACCCCATCCTTGCTACCCCAGAAGAAAGCCGCAAACATCCTCTCAATCGTCCTGAGAACTGCCCGGGGAGGACAACATGCAGCCAATGTATACATAGGGATAGAAGAAAGTACATTCTTAATAAGGACCAACTTATCCCCAGGAGAGAGAATCTTGTTTTGCCAACCCGTCAGCTTCGAACAGATCTTATCCAACAAATAGCTGAACATCCCCGTATTCCTTCTCCCACAAGTTAACGGGCAGCCCAAATAAGAAAACGACAAAGTACCGGTACTAAATCCGAAGAGAGTAGAAATAGTCCGAGCCCGGTCCTCACTCAATGGTGTCGCAGTATAAAAGGCCGATTTGGAATAATTAATCTTCTGTCCAGAAACAGCCTCATATCTATGCAGTAATTGCTGAAGAGCACGCAATCCAGCAATATCCTCCGAAGTAAAAATAAGAACATCATCCGCATAAGCCAAGTGCGAGATATGCGGTCCCCCTATCGGAGTGTGAAATGAAGATCTCCTATCTGTGTCTTGAAGAAGCTTGAGGTTCCGAGAGAGTACCTCCGCAGCAATAATGAAGAGAGCCGGGGAGAGAGGGTCCCCCTGTCGGATCCCTCTAGACGCCGAGAAAAAAGTAGTAGGAGCGCCATTAATAAGAACTGCATACCGGGTATCTGCCAGGAGACGATATATAATATCACAAAAGACCTCATTGAAACCAAATCTCCTAAGAACCCGCAGGAGGAAGTGCCAATTGACTCTGTCATAGGCCTTCTGCATGTCCAGCTTAATAGCAGCATTTCCACCATGGTTGGGTTCCCTCATAGAAGCTACTATATCCTGAGCAATAATGATATTGTCCACAATCTCTCTTCCCTTAACAAAAGCACTTTGCTCTGGAGAAATAATTTTGGGAAGATATTCCCGCAACCTGCAAGCAATGATCTTGGAAATAATTTTATTACAGAAATTGCAAAGGCTAATAGGGCGGAAATCAGAAAGGTTCCTCAGGTGCTCGACTTTAGGAATAAGAAATAAGAAGGTATCCGAAACGGATAACGGAAGACGTGCACCCAAGAAACCTTTCTGAGATCATATATATATATATATATATATGTATATATATATATACATTAAAGTATAATATATATGTATATATATTAAAATATGTATATATATATATATATATATAATATTAAATATATTTAATAAATAGTAAAATATAGGGGGGCTCACATCCTCTCCCTCTTAAGAAATTTCGTCCCCAAAATTAAAAATGATAGCATGATTTAAGAAGAACGAGAATTTAAAATATTACGATATTAAAATTCAGTACGTAAATCCGTACCTCGATCCTCGAATAAGTGAGGGAAATGCTCCCGAATAGAGTCATTGCACTCCCAAGTGGACTCGCCCAGAGAATGATGCTTCGAAACGACCCGGACGAGTCGAATCATCTGCACTCTCAAAACCTTCTCGCTGCGATCAAGAATCGCAACGGACTGCTCCACATAGGACAGGCTCGGTCCAACCATAATCTCTAAATGATTCAGCACGTGACTGGGGTCTGCCAGGTACCTTCTCAACTACGATACATGGAAAACGTCATGCACTCCTTCAAGGGACGTGGGCAATGCTAGACGATAAGCCACATCGCCTACTCGCTCTAAAATATCGAAGGGCCCGGTGTACCTCGGACTCAACTTGCCTCTGTTGCCAAATCTGCTAGTCCCCCGAGTCGGTATTATCCTCAAAAATACATGGTCACCCTCCTTGAACTCTAAGGGTCGGTGATGCACATCAGCCCATTGCTTCTATCTATCATGTGCCGCTCTGAGGTGACTCTGAATCTGCTTCACCTTTTCCACTATCTGCATTACTAACTCTGCAACAAGTATTTGACGTTCTCCGATGTCACTCCAACAAACTGAAGACCTGTACTTCCTACTGTATAGTGCCTTGAATGGTGCCATCTGTATGCTCGCCCTGTAACTATTGTTGTATGAGAACTCGACCAAATATAGGTGATCCTCCCAAGATCATCCAAAGTCCAACATACATGCTCTCAACATATCCTCCAGATCCTGATGGTAGTGTTAAGATAGGTGCTGATGTTAGACGCTTCTTCAGCTCATCAAAAGTCGTCTAGCACTCCTCTGTCCAGATGAATTCCTGATCCTTATGCGTCAAACGCGTCATGGGCTCAACGATCCTCGAGAAGTTCTCTATGAACCTTCGATAATATTCGACAAGTCCGAGAAAACTCCTGACCTCCGTAACTGACATCGGTGCTGGCCAAGTCCTTAATGCTTTAATATTCTCTGGATCCACCGCTAATCCATCCCCAGTTATGATATGCCCAAGGAAAGATACCTCGCTCAGACAGAACTTACTGTCATCCTCGGATTTTGTTATGCATATTTTGGTATACGTGTACATATTTTGGACCCGTATTTTGACCTGTCTTGACTGGCTAGACTTGGGTTCTTTCATTGGCACGGGTTAATTAGCATTTCATGGTTCGAGTGGTCTATTTTGGCTTTGGCATGCACCGGGTTCGGTTGGGTTCGGTTTAGTTTGGCTTGGTTTGGGTTAGTATACAAACCCCTATCTACCACCATCCATCATTTATTAACCCAAAAACCCTTCTCTCTCCTCATTTATTTCTCATTAACTCCTCTTCTTCTTCCTTATTTCTTCTCCATCGAACACCCCAGTAGGCAAGTACAACTTGCTTCATGGAGAAACTTCATTTTTGTTGTTCTATTGTTTTCCCCACGAGATTCTACGATACTTTAGTACTTAGCATTTTTAATTTCTATGATTTATTTTTGTAGATTTAAGTTTCTTGCATTTTCAAATCTTTATGGTTTTGATCCACTAAGCTTGGTTGTTTTCGGAGATTGAGAGTTTCATGTAGTAAGAATTTCGATCCTATGTAAGCTTGGCTTTTGAATGGTTGGATTTCATCAAGTTTTGGCCGAGATGGGGTTTTCTGAGTTCTTGAGTCCCATGGCTGCTTGTCTCGGCCTTGGGGAGAAGACGAGGCCTTACGCACACGTTTTATGTACCCGTGTAGTGTTCTCCCTTTATGCACACGTTTTATGTGCTCGCATAGTATTCTCCCTTTACGCTCACACTTTACGTGCCAGCGTAGTGTTTCCTTTTTTTATGCACACGCATTTACGTGCCAGCGTAATCCGTTCTACGTCGAGTTCAATCGAGCTCTACGCAGGGGCTACTCCCGCTCGCTCGAGTGCTCGCACGTGTAGAGCCTCGCTCACGCGTAGATTCTCGCGTAGAGTGCTTGCTCGCGTAAAGTGCGTGCTCGCGTAGACGCTCGCTCGAGTTCTTGCTCGCGTAGAGTCTCGCATAGAGTGCTTGCTCGCGTAGAGTCTCACTCGTATGCAGCCTTGCTCGCATAGAGTTATCTGGCCTTGTTCTTGCCCGCGTAAAGCCATTTTTATGCTCGGGGCTCCCTTGGCCTAGCGTAGTTTCGCTAGCGTAGAGACTTGAGCCCCTTGACGTACCCCGCTTGTCCTTTATGCTCTTGCACCTTTTGTCATGAATTTGATAATCACAAATTGGTACACGGTATGGTATAACAAGTAATTTGACGTGACATGACATGGCGTGATGTGATAAGTAAGCATGATGGAAACTATTGAATGTTGTTGCGATGGCTAGCATGAAATGACAAGAATGAATGGCCTGGACACCGTGGATGATTGTGTTTGTACAAATGAACCAGTATTGTCTTGCATCATGTCTAGGGCATGGACCCCTGAGTACCACAATCAGGGGTACCTATTGAAATTGACTAAGGCTAATAACTAGAATAATCCAGTAGTCTTGAAGAGATTTCCCAGCTACAGGCAATTCCGTTATCTGGGCACCCCATCATGGGATTTGTAGCCTGCCGTCGAGTAGGGCACATTTCCAGCACACTGTCATGTATTGCGTCTTCTAAGCTACTTAAGGGTACATGCATTTCTTGGACGATATATCCACATGAACTCAACCCCTAATGTCATCTGGATAACCTGGATGGTCTATAAGGCTTGTGGCTGTTGGAACATCTCATTGTATCTAGCTAGTAACTAGGCCTATGGTAACCCTAGTTAGTTAAAGTATCAAGCCGTACTTATTGCTTGGCCGTGAATATTGGATGGAGTCTAACCAGTCCAAGCCTTGACTTGTTCCAGTACCTGGCTACTTCGGGACATGATTGCTTATGCTTATCTTATCAATAACTGATCGAAATAATTTCTCATCCTTTTGAAATTTATTACCCTATTTAGATTTCAGGTTTTATTATTAACCTTCTTATTTTATGTTCTGATATGCTGGTTTTAGTTCTTAAGTGAAACCTCCTTTGTGGCACTTGCTATTTCTGGGATCTGACCCAGCTGGTTTTGTATGGCCAGATACCGAAGCAGCTCCAGAGGATCTCTCTACCTACCAGCCAGATGGTGACCACCAGGCGTAATTCTGACAACGAGTGGGTTTTATTTTGCTCTTTCACTCTATTGTAAAAATATTTTTTTGAGGCGTTTAGCCGGCGAGCACGTGTTAGCTCGATTGCACCTTACTTACTGTCTGCCTACGGGCTGTAGTATGATTAATAAATCCTAGGGTTGATCATGTATGACTGAAACTCTTGCTAGTTCTCATATTTTGTATGACTACTTCATGATCATCTAAATATGTAATGTTTGGGATGCCTTACTATTATATATTTGGTGCTCTGACATCTTGTAACTGTTATTACTTGCTTGAGATTGAGACAATAGGCTTATTCATGACCATAAGAGACCGATGGCTTGTAGTTAAACCCTCATGTATCTAGACAGTCGTGACCGTATAACGAGGTGGGTTGTATTTCAATATACGTAGCTAGCTGTGTCTGCCCCCGCTCTCCAATTTCTAGTTCTGGGATGGGACATGGTTTAAGTGGTAGCCTATGCAGGTCTTGTGAATCAAGATATGCAAGGGTTTACCGAATAGATGTTTCAATCAGCACTCGTCCTTGATCTCTGCTCGTATCCTCTAAAATTCCTGAAATCTTGACCTGATCACATGCTTGTATCTTTGATCCGTCCTAGTCATTCCTTATTGTTCCCTGTGTCGTCTTCTTCAGTGGTATTGCCCCTGGTCCTGCCAATCAGCCGGAAGGAGCTCAATGAGTACCCCCGCAACAAGAGGATCAAACTCAACACTCAGGAGTAGCTTCCCGAGTCATGCTTCCCGGAGGTCCAGAACCCCCAGTACAGCCAGCCCAGCCTGCAAGACAGGATGATAAAGTCTTGGTTGGACTCATCAGGGAGTTGCTTGCATCACATGATCGTCGAGGTGATGCATTACACCAGATAGTACAAGATTCTATGAGTAGAGGTAATAGTGCGGCCAACAGCTTCAAGCGCTTGAACCCTCCATTCTTTGATGGCAGCAAAGATGCTATTGCCGTAGACGCTTGGTTGCTGGACACTGAGGTTATTCTAGAAGCAGCCAGGACCCCAGAAGGCGAGAAGGTGGTCGTGGTGTGCCTGCAGTTATTGGATCTAGCCCGCAGCTGGTGGACGGTGCAGGCCATTGGATTAGTGGCACCTATTTCCTGGACAGTATTCCATGAGAGATTCCGGACCAAGTACTTTGACGCTGTAGCTCGGTATGATCTACAGACGAGGTTCACTAATTTGAAGCAGATGGACATGACGGTCGATGGATATGCGACCGAGTTTTCCAGGCTTAGTCGATTTGCTCCCACCTTGGTGGCGACCGAGTTCGACAGAGCTCAGCGGTTCCAGCAGGGACTCTACCTAGAGATTTTGTTGGCGATAGAGCAGTTTGTGCATCAAACTTTCGATGCAGCATTAGGAGCAGCTAGGAGGCATGAGTATACCTCCCAGAGGATTACGGACCGGACCGAAAGTCGGAAGCAGTCTCATGGCCAGATGAACCAGTCATCAGTACCAGCCCCGGCAGCTAGGGCTTTGACCATTGGAGCTCCGAGGCGGGCGACTTCTGTTACGTCGATTCAGCATTCGACCCCGGCATATCCCCAGTAGCAGCAGCAGCAGAAGCAGTCTTCCGCAATGGGTTGCACTCATTGTGAGAAGTCAGGGCAGGTGGTATCAGAATGTTACAGAGCACAGGGTTTATGCTTGGTTTGTGGGACACCGGACCACAGGGTTGGGAACTGCCCGAATAGGGGGAGTTTATCTTCTTCAACCTTTTCTAGTCCCTTGGTTAGGGGGCCAGCCCCAGTATCAGTCCAGCAGCAGCAACAGTACCCGTTTTCGAGGCCCTTGCTGCCTCAGACCCAAGTATTTCAGCAGCAGAACCCCCAGCAGTATGCACAAGTCCAAGCTCAGATCCAGAACTGCCAGAGAGGTTTCCAGCAGAGGAGACCAGCACTCAGAGGGAAAGGTCAAGTGATGGCTTTGACCGTAGAGGAGGAGTTAGCATCAGGTGAGGTGGTGGCAGGTACTATTCCTATCAACTTCTTTCCAGCATCAACGTTATTTGATTCTAGTGTATCGTATTTATTTATGTCTGTACGATTAGTGATACGGATATGACTGGAGTTCGAGTCATTATCAGTAAGGCTCAATATACTTACTGGTAACGGACTGGTGGGAATAAATAGAGTGTTTTCATCGCGTCGGATCGTAGTTAGCGGTAGAGAGTTTTTCGCTAGGTTGATAGAATTTTCGATGGCCGATTATGATGTGGTCTTAAGGATGGATTGGTTGAGGGACCAGTATGCTAGAATAGATTGCCATATCGGCAAGATTATTTTTAGTATTCCTAGTGAGCCAGAGTTTTTATTTTTCCGAGGCGGGGTAGAACCTTCTCCTTCAGTATTTCGGATGGTAGTTGCAGCAGCAGTTCAATTTTCCAGAGTTGTAGAAGAGTTTCTCGATCTTTTCCCCGAAGAGCTTCCAGGTATGCCACCAGAGAGAGAGATCGAGTTCACCATAGACTTGATCCCCGGAGCAGCACCAGTGTCAGAGAGAGTCTATCGGATGGCACCGTCAGAATTAGAGATCTTGTATAAGATGATTGAAGAACTCAGGACCAAGGGATTCATCCGTGCTAGTGGATCGCCTTGGGGAGCCCGATGCTTCTTGTGAAAAAGAAGGATGGTACGTCCAGATTATGTGTTGACTATCGTACCTTGAACTCAGTGACAATCAAGAACAGATACCCTCTCCCGAGGATAGATGACTTGTTTGATCAACTTAAAGGGGCGTCCGTATTTTTGACGATTGACTTATGGTCAGGATACCACCAGATCAGAGTCAGAGAGCAGGACATCCCGAAGACAATATTTAGATCCAGGTATGGGCATTGGGAGTTTCTTGTTATGCCATTTGGAGCAACCAACGTACCGGCTGTATTCATGGACCTCATGAATCATATCTTCATGCCTTATTTGGATCAGTTCGTGATTGTGTTCATAGACGACATCCTGGTCTACAGTAAGAGTGAAGCGGAGCATGAGCAGCATCTCAGTGTTGTCCTCCAGATTCTTCGAGAATACCAATTGTATGCAAAGTTCAGTAAATGCAAGTTCTGGCTCGATCGCATTTCATACTTGGGTCATATCATCACCGGAGGTAGAGTAGAAGTAGATCTCCAGAAGATTGTGGCTATTGAGACGTAGCCGGTACCCAGCACAGTTACAGAAGTTTATAGTTTTCTTGGCTTGGCCGGCTACTACCGGTGATTTGTTTCAGACTTTGTACGGATTTCAACACCTATGACCCAGTTGACCCTTAAGGATGTGTAGTTTGCTTGGACAGCAGAATGTCAGGATTCTTTGAAGAAGTTGAAGCGAAGCTTGATGACGACATCCATTCTCATGCTTCCAGATAGGACCGAGGGGTTCTCAGTGTATTGTGATGCTTCAAGCAGAGGTTTAGGATGTATTTTGATGCAGCTTGGGAAGGTGATAGCTTATGCGTCACGTCAAACTCATGATCATGAGAGGAATAACCCGACCCACGACTTGGAGCTGGCAGCAGTAGTGTTTGCACTTAAGCTGTGGAGGTACTACTTGTACGGAGATAGGGTAGAGATCTTCATCGGCCACAAAAGCCTGAAGTATGTGTTTACTCAGACGGATCTTAACATGCGTCAGAGGAGATGACTAGAGCTACTTGTGGATTATGACATCAACCTGCAGTATCATCCTAGGAAGGCCAATGTTGTTGCAGATGCATTGAGCAGAAGAGCCGAAGTTTATTTTCTAACAGCACAGCCAGAGTTGCTAGCAGATCTTCAGAAGATGTGTATTGTCACGACCCGCACCCGTTTTTTTTAAACGGATACAAGACGTGTCCAAGCCAGCCTACGTCGCAGTGTCGGCGGTAGAACACTGTCACGGCCATGAAGATCAAAATCACAAATAATGCTCATTCACATAGTTAATTTAACTTACAATGATCACAAGTTTTATATTTGTAGAAAAATATAAAATTGTACAAATAAATGAATGACTATAAATCAACTATCTAACTAGTCTCTAGGCTTTTGTCTGCAAGTATTCCCGTCACTCCCCAAGCTAAGTGAATCCACGGCTAACCTGAAAATGTTGGTTTCCAGTCAGGAATGGAATGAGCACAATTCACTGAATGCAATTTCAAATAAAGAAAATGACTATAAAACAAAGGTTAGACATCAATCATGAGTTTTGAAAAAAAACAATAAATACGGAAAACCAATATCAATAAATAGACATAAATTACTTTCCCCAACTGTTAGAAGTACCTTCGACATGTGATCGGTCTGGGGTGCTACACCGCACGGTCTACGAGGTCTACTTGCAGAAATTAAACAATGTCTACGAGGTCTACTTGCAGAAAATAAACAATGTCTACGAGGTCTACTGCAAAAAATAAACAATGTCTACGAGGTCTACTGCAGAAAATAAACAATGTCTACGAGATCTACTGCAGAAAATAAACAATGTCTACGAGGTCTACTGCATGAAAATAAACACGGTCTACGATCGGATCACACATCCTTGGTACTTCTCATTCCCGACTCAACAATTTATAATAGAAAATAATCACATAACCAATAACTAATCAATGAAATATAGTAAAGATCAATATCGAAATGCAAACAATAAACTGTACTCGCCCGTGGTCCTCTGCTGGTAAAACCGACAGTCTGAACTACTCAATGTGCCACAATAGTCAAAATCCATACAACAGTCTCCGGATGCTGAAATAGACAATACCAATGTTCTCAGAATAGTCAAAATAGCTAGGATTGCCTATCCTTAAGTCCAATTCTGGACACAAGGGCAAAACGGTAATTTTGGGCCAAAACGGTGTCCGCCGTTGGACCCGCTTTGCACCGAAAAGCGTGCCAGAGTCAACGGTCTCTAAAGTCATCAAATTACATGTATACGGATCCAGTTTTTCGATACGAACCCCACCGTATGTCCAAAGTTGGATTTCGGCGGGCCGTGCACAAAATTGCCCGTTGAATTAGATCGTGGGGCCCGCAAAATGGTGATTTTATCAACTGTCTCAGAATTAGACCAAACTTGGCATGCAAGACCAAAAAAATGATACGGTCCTGTTGGCACAAGTTTCGTCTCGATCTGACGAGCGTGCACAAAGTAATTTAGAAATTTGCAACGTGCACGATACGGTGAATTTTGACAGATACGCATCGAATTCGTCGCGCACACGCGACTAATTTGAATTCTGTCAAAGCCCACACGACCACGAAGCCGTTATGCAGCTTTCGATGCCTTCGGTTCGCGACCACGTTGCCCGGAATGGCGGGACACACGTCGTATGGATCAATTTTTTTGTTTTTAAAACAGATTTTTCTCGATCTTCAAATCGATTTATCCTAGCATCTACTGTTCATCTAAATAATATAAAAATATGGTTTTAATGTTGGTTAGGTTGTCTAGAAGTCTGTTCGGATGGTTTTCGAATTCGGTCTATGGATTGGCGAGAAGTCGCCTTCCAAGATGAGCGTCTGGACTGTGCTAATGTCCTATTTTGTACCGTTTCTGCTCGACTTCGTGTCGATATTACGGACGGGTTTTCCTATGATTATCGAAGTTGCGTACTAGGATCTAGAGAGGATTATGAGGGGTTCATACCAGAGTTCGTATCTCGGAGTTTCGTTGAGAAACGCGGAAGAAAAGGAGGCGCGAAGTGGCCTTTGCGCTGGTTCGTTGCTGCTGTCGCCGCGCGCTGTTTCGCGCGTTTCCCGTCGGCCTGGCCGACTCCGACGACCGGCGGTGGCTCTCAGCTGCCGCGCGCGTGGGGGGTGCGCCCATGGTAGGAGGAAGGGTGGCGCGCGTGGGTTTCCCTTAGGGTTTGATCGATTCCCTTCTATTTTACTCTCGCGTTATGTATGAACCTAGCTGTCGAGTTAAGGCCGAGAGCTATTATATGCTCTCGGTTGGCTGAAAAAAGTATACGCGGGCTGGGCCCCTATAGGCCCTGGGTGTGTGCGGGTTCAGCAACTAAAGTTGCTGTTGCTCCACTCTCTTCTTATATATATATATCAATATATATATATATATATATATATATATATATATATATATATATATATATATATATATATATATATATATATATATATATATAATCCATATTATTAATTCATATATATATTAGTAATCCATATATATATATTTATCTACTTATATCTTATATTTATTTATCTATATTTTTCTATATATGCTTATATAATACTCTCCACCAGATTTAAATAAAATTCCAATATATTCTATTATAGGGCCTATTAATATAAAAAGAATATATATATATATAACCTTTACTTGACAATTATAATATCACCAATAATAATAATAATAATATTATATATATAATAATCTCAATTAAAATAATAATAAATGTAACGAAATTCAATAAGACCATAATGGTGTATATATACCATTATGCGCAGCCTAGTAATTCCAAGGTGCACAAAACCCATTTTATACAAAATGTCATTGAATGCCAACTAATAACAATAATTATAATATTTAATTACGAATACTAGAAAATATTCATTAAAATCATTAAATGAGATACAACACCTTCACACCTAGTTCATCAATCACGAATGTCATTGGACGTGCCGCATGGCTACATGGGCTTGGGCTCAGTTCGGGTCCAGTCCGGGCTAAAATGCTATAATCGGTTTTCCCTAAAATCAATAATATAATTAATAACTAAATAATCTTCGGTAAGCGGTAAGTCGTAACTTGGCTTGGTTTTCCTAGTTAGGACATCACTATCGCTCGGCCTTCCTACCAGGGCTAGTACTCTAGTCAAAGCACGTCATTGCACTATCCGTGCCATGATTCCTAATCGGTTTGTGCTCCATAACTCCACAAAGACTTAAGTCATCCACCGTAATAATTAACTAGATAATTATTTATAAAATCTAAAATCACCATTTTAATAAAATAAATAATGATAATAAAATATTCTAAATTTTCTGGGAAGGGCAGCTAGAAATCTACCCACCTTAAAATAATTTTGTCCTTGAAATTCTAATTCGTAACTATTCTTTATTATTCAAAAAGGAATTCCATCATTACTTTAATCTCCTCTAAATTCTATTCCCCCAAAACAGTTCATATCCTCCTCCTAGCCATTTTGTTACTATGGAACTCCGAGGACTTCTACCCACCTTTGGTCACACTACTCCCTCAAAGGTGTGCCCCTACAACTATATAATCTTCCGACTAATTGCTCTAATTGCTATCAATAATTATCTACTGTATATGGCACCTATAAACCTCTCCTATCTATCAAGCAAACCAAAAAATTTTACAAACAAAAACTTACACAGGTAGTTAAGAAATATTGGTAAATTCTAATAAACATGACCATTCGTCGCTCCGAAATAGGAAGGAGGTAAAATAAGAAAGAATAATTAAGAGCAAAATAAAGTTTCAAGAACGGTAGAGAATGTCCAATAGTACAGATGAAAAGAGAGTTTATGAACCACGACCTTATTTGTTAGATGAGCTACTCTAGTCCAGTCAACTGATAAATTGAAGAACACTTGTCTCTTAGAGGGGCTTGCAATCCGTGCAATACATAAATTCCGTTCTCAAAATTCTAAGCAAGGTTCCAGAACGAAATTTTGGGGAAATCAAGATTGTGATCTATCCATGGTTATTTAAACACACGGGCAAGGAATATGTATATAATACAAGATCATATCTCTACTTCCAGGTAGATAGAATAAAGGTTACGAATGTATTTACATTCTAAGGGGTGGAGACTACATAATTGGTATGGGACCTATTTCAAACAGTTCGGTTTTATAGACCAACTGTGGGGGTTTGTCTGGATGGGTTTTACTGGGCCTTAATGGGTTTCCTATTTGGATATCAATTGTTGGTTGGATGAACCTTGGATTTCAATCTATATGGATTGGACAAGATCCTGATGGTAAAACTCTTTCTACTAGATTAGGGTATCCTAGAATAGGTTTTCGCCCAAGCGGTTGAGCTAATTATCAGGCAGGTTGGTTAACTAGGTCCCTAAAGCCCGAATGCGTCTTCCGTGACTTCTGTGTTTAAGTGGCACGAGAAGACACCATTGAGTGGCACACTAGTGACATGTACGCAGTGGGCTCGAGTCGATCACAACCATATATTGGGTTGAAGGCTTCGAGTCGAAGTTGAGTCCCTAATCATAATCGAGAAGTTTACCGGTACCATGGTAAGGGTTATAGTTACTCCTTTCTACCTGAAAGTCGTACCATAAAAATAGAGTACAAGGGGACGGGTTTGAGTGGGACATGATATACCTAGATGAAGGTGAACTCGTCTAGATCTTACATATAAAATTTGTTGAAAAGTAACAACTGGTCTCGTGCTCCGAATATTAATGACACGTCCGGGGACACAAAATGATCTAAATGAAAAGTGGGAGTCCAAGGGCACTAATCATCACCCCAGTGGAAGTTATTCTAATCAATCAGTAATCCTTTTGTATCCTAAAATTTTAGAAGGCTTCCGGTCTACCCACCTTAGAAATAGGACACGGTCTTAGGAATATTGAGGTTAGAGGGTTCCCAAAGTCCAGATACTGTACCTCGACTCTTTGTTAATAGGGAATAAGCCACGGCGTATCGGGATACGGTAGATATAAGTCAAGTCAAGGATCGTTCCTCAACAAATGGAGAAAAAGTGTGTACAATGACATATGGTCGATAAAATAGAGTGATATGCTCGTCCACAGTACACAAGAGCTGTTGACGGGATAACCAAATCTAAGGCACATCTTACGAATGATTTCCTAGCAACTGAGTCACGAATTTCTATTGACGCTCAGTCTGTCGGACTATTGTCACAAGAGTTGTGGTGCTCATGTATTGCTGTTGACCACTAGTAGATCATAGTGTGGCAGGGTATTTAAGCTATGGTATTGGCTAAGCTAGTGATTATGGGCTTCGGTCGAGGGACGGTTGAGTCAAGGCATAAGGGTTGAAAGTAAAGGCAATATTCAAGAAAATATTTAGAGACACAATGAATTATTTCTTGAAAATAGATAGTCTCCTGGGTTAGCATTACGACTAAGGGTAAAACCCTAATCATTCTCAAATTCAGATGGCTTGAAAGTCCCGATAACAGTTTGGGGCGAGAGGAGAATGAGTAACTCAATCACATGGCTGGCTGACGATAACTACCCTTATGTATACAACTACCATAGCCATGGGGATACGCGGTATCTCTTTACCAATTACGAGCTTCTGTCTTTCCAATCAGTGAAAGACAAAAATAATAAAGAGTTCAAGAAAGATGTTACTGAATGCAACCACGTGATTCAAGGGCGAACGTATAATTCAAGAGAAATTGTCAAGCAGTCGCGGATGAGATTCTAGATACCTATATATCTCCATCCATATAGTGTAATTAAACGAAGAGCGAACCAAATGCATCATGGTTGATCAGACCATAATACACTGATTCTGATTTAGACAATAAGTTAGCAGGCATCCCCACTAAACATATGCCTCAAATCAAGCTCGAGAACAGAGTAAGCTTGTAAAAACTAGGTTGTAATAGCAGCGTTGGTCAAAATAGTCAAGATACACGTACGTGAGATTTTTGAAAAGAGGCACAAGTAGTTCGAGTTTAGAGAGAATCAAAACTTACCTGGTGTTCTTGCTTCTATAGACATCCCACTATCATCTTACCCTTAAGGCCTTGGTCGACTAATGGTTTATGGACTTCTGAATTCTATATTCTAGGTAACCTATTAGTGTCAGTCAATTTCCTCATCTATAGATCACGAGGATCATACGGAGTGCTAGGTCGGGAGACATGCTACCAAACTTACAAACTTCCACTACTATTGGCTTTGTATCTTATGGGACATACATGGCACGGTCCTATCCTCTATAGTACCCTAAACTTGTAATCACGTCTGGAATCATTTCACCGAGGATTATGCCTCGTCCGTATACTCGGGCGATGGTAAACTCTTGGTTCTGTGATTCAGATGTGATATGCTATCAGATACTCTACCTTATCTCGACTCCAGGGAATCTACGATCAAAGAGGACCACTAGCCATAGGTTTAGCAATATTCTATAACCTATATTTTCTTAGACTAATTCCAACTCTAGGGGTCGTGTCTTGCCAGTGCGCTGCTGGCTACAGTGAATCCAAGTTCTCCATAATTCAAATAAATGGCGACAGTGCGCTGCTGTCCTGCCATTATGAGTTAATTAACATTCTTTTAACTACATCTGGGAAAAATAAATCTACGAGCTCCTAGAGATTCAAACAAGTTGCCTATGAAATAAAGCGTAAGTATTTGTCCTATCAGTCACCACCCTTAAAATAGAGATTGAACGGGAAGGAAATAACTGAAGACAAAAGAAATACGAACACTCTAGTATCTATCTCATGTGTATTCAAACTATGGAGGAAAACTTTGAATCGAAACTAACTCGAGGTTCGTATATGGGTAACATAATCAACATTATATAAAATAATAATTCTTAGGGCAAAAATAGGAACTAAATAGTCAATTTGACTAAGATGTGAGGATTATATCCAAAGGACAAGGAGAAAGAATTGCACCATTTATTAAGGTTAGATCATTAATTCTATGAAGCCCTGCCTTACCAAGGGAATAATCTATCCAAATTAGATTACATCGTCATATCAAGAGATACTAGTGTACCTATGGGGATCTGATAACTATCAAAATTAATAACTCCTTATCTACATTGCATGGCCTAGACTACCCATCGATAAATTTATATAAGGGACTCCTAGTCCTAGTCACTCTCTTAAATTAAATTAATTCCTAATTCATGAATGAGCATTTTCTAGTAGCAGGCTCGCAATAGTACAACTAACTTAAGTACTATCACGAGTTTGCGTGATTTGCAAAAACAAACCTGCATGGGCCACCACAAAAACTTGTCACGACCCGCACCCATTTTTTTTTAAACGGATACAAGACGTATCCAAGCCAGCCTACGCCGCAGTGTCGGCGGTAGAACGCTGTCACGGCCATGAAGATCAAAATCACAAATAATGCTCATTCACATAATTAATTTAACTTACAATGATCACAAGTTTTACATTTGTAGAAAAATATAAACTTGTACAAATAAATGAATGACTATAACTCAACTATCTAACTAGTCTCTAGGCTTTTGTCTGCAAGTATTCCCGTCACTCCCCAAGCTAAGTGAATCCACGACTAACCTGAAAATGTTGGTTTCCAGTCAGGAATGGAACGAGCACAATTCACTGAATAGAATTTCAAATAAAGAAAATGACTATAAAACAAAGGTTAGACATCAATCATGAGTTTTGAAAATAAACAGTAAATACGAAAAACCAATATCAATAAATAGACATAAATTACTTTCTCCAACTGTTAGAAGTACCTTCGACATGTGATCGGTCTGGGGTGCTACACCGCACGGTCTACGAGGTCTACTTGCAGAAATTAAACAATGTCTACGAGGTCTACTTGCAGAAAATAAACAATATATACAAGATCTACTGCAGAAAATAAACAATGTCTACGAGGTCTACTGCAGAAAATAAATAATGTCTACTGCAGAAAATAAATAATGTCTACGAGGTCTACTGCATGAAAAAAAACACGGTCTACGGTCGGATCCCACATCCTTGGTACTTCTCATTCCCGACTCAACAATTTATAATAGAAAATAATCACATAACCAATGACTAATCAATGAAATATAGTAAAGATCAATATCGAAATGCAAACAATAAACTGTACTCGCCTGTGGTCCTCTGCTGGTGAAACCGACAGTCTGAACTACTCAATGTGCCACAATAGTCAAAACCCATACAACAATCTTCGAATGCTGAAATAGATAATACCAATTTTCTCAGAATAGTCAAAATAGCTAGGATTACCTGTCCTTAAGTCCAATTCTGGACACAGGGGCAAAACTGTAATTTCGGGCCAAAACGGTGTCTGCTGTTGGACCCGCTTTGCACCAAAAAGCGTGCCAGAGTCAACGGTCTCTAAAGTCGTCAAACTACATGTCTATGGATCCAATTTTCCGATACGAACCCCATCGTATGTCCAAAGTTGGATTTCGGCGGACTGTGCACAAAATCGCCCGTTGAATTGGATCGTAGGGCCCACAAAACGGTGATTTTATCAACTGTCTCAGAATTTGACCAAACTTGGCATGCAGGACCAGAAAAATGATACGGTCATGTTGGCATAAGTTTCGTCTCGATCTGACATGCGTGCACAAAGTAATTGAGAAATTTGCAACGTGCACGATACGGTAAATTTTGACAGATACGCATCGAATTCGTCGCGCACACGCGACCAATTTGAATTCTGTCAAAGCCCACACGACCATGAAGCCGTTATGCAGCTTTCGATGCCTTCGGTTCGCGACCACGTTGCCCGAAATTGCGGGACACACGTCGTGTGGATCAATTTTCTCGTTTTTAAAACAGATTTTTCTCGATCTTTAAATCGATTTATCCTAGCATCTACTGTTCATCTAAATAATATAAAATAGGGTTTTAATGTTGGTTAGGTTGTCTAGAAGTCTGTTCAGATGGTTTTCAAATTCGGTCTATGGATTGGCGAGAAATCGCCTTCCAAGATGAGCGTCTGGACTGTGCTAATGTCCTGTTTTGTACCGTTTCCGCTCGACTTCGTGTCGATATTGCGGACGGGTTTTCCTATGATTATCGAAGTTGCATACTAGGATCTAGAGAGGATTATGAGGGGTTCATACCAGAGTTCGTATCTCGGAGTTTCGTTGAGAAATACGGAAGAAAAGGAGGTGCGAAGTGGCCTCTGTGCTGGTTCGTTGTTGCTGTCGCCGCGCGCTGTTTCACGTGTTTCCCGTCGGCCTGGCTGACTCCGACGATCAGCGGTGGCTCTCAGCCGCCGCGTGCGTGGGGGGTGCACAAAGGGTAGGAGGAAGGGTGGCGCGCGTGGGTTTCTCTTAGGGTTTGATCGATTCCCTTCTCTTTTACTCTCGCGTTATGTATGAACCTAGCTGTCGAGTTAAGGCCGAGAGCTATTATATGCTCTCGGTTGGCTGAAAAAAGTATACGCGGGCTGGGCCTCTATAGGCCCTGGGTGTGTGCGGGTTCAGCAACTAAAGTTGTTGTTGCTCCACTCTCTTCTTATATATATATATATCAATATATATATATATATATTTAATCCATATTATTAATTCATATATATATTAGTAATCCATATATATATATTTATCTACTTATATTTATTTATCTATATTTTCCTATATATGCTTATATAATACTCTCCACCTGATTTAAATAAAATTCTAATATATTCTATTATAGGGCCTATTAATATAAAAAGAATATATATATAACGTTTACTTGAAAATTATAATATCACCAATAATAATAATATTAATATTATATATAATAATCTAAATTAAAATAATAATAAATGTAACAAAATTCAATAAGACCATAATGGTGTATATATACCATTATGCGCAGCCTAGTAATTCCAAGGGGCACAAAACCCATTTTATACAAAATGTCATTGAATGCCAACTAATAACAATAATTATAATATTTAATTACGAATACTAGAAAATATTCATTAAAATCATTAAACGAGATACAACACCTTCACACCCATTTTATCAATCACGAATGTCATTGGACGTGCCGCATGGCTACGTGGGCTTGGGCTCAGTTCGGGTCCAGTCCGGGCTAAAATACTATAATCGGTTTTCCCTAAAATCAATAATATAATTAATAACTAAATAATCTTCGGTAAGCGGTAAGTCGCAACTTGGCTTGGTTTTCCTAGTTAGGACATCACTATGGCTCGACCTTCCCTACCAGGGCTAGTACTCTAGTCAAAGCACGTCATTGCACTATCCGTGCCATGATTCCTAATCGGTTTGTGCTCCATAACTCCACAAAGACTTAAGTCATCCACCATAATAATTAACTAAATAATTATTTATAAAATCTAAAATCACCATTTCAATAAAATAAATAATGATAATAAAATATTCTAAATTTTTTGGAAAGGGCAGCTACAGGTATCGAAGTTGTCCTTCCTACCCATGTGACATTGATGGCCAGTATGCGAGTTCAGTCTAGTATAGTTGAGAGGATCAAGTTAACTCAGTCTTCAGATTCTAAGCTTCAGCGGCTTAGGGCAGAATGTGTAGCAGGACGAAGACCAGAGTTATGTATCCATAAGGACGGTACACTTCGACATGGAAGGCGTCTTTGTGTACCTAGTAGTGATATCAGACAGAAGATCATGGTAGAAGCTCACAATTCTTATTATTCGATTCATTCGAGCGGTACGAAGATGTATCGTGATATCCGACAGCATTTTGGTGGAATGGCATGAAGAGGAAGATAGCCCAGTTTGTCTTTCGATATTTAGTTTGCCAATAAGTTAAAGTTGAACATCAGAGGCCGGCTGGACTTCTTCAACCTTTATCGATCCCAGAATAGAAATGGGAGCACATCATCATAGATTTTGTGACTGGATTACCTAGATCCCCAGCTGAAAAAGTTGCTATCTGGGTTATAGTCGACAGACTCACCAAGGTAGCTCATTTTCTTCCTTTCAGGGTTGGTCAGTCAATGGATCAGCTTGCAGAGATGTACCTCATGCAGATAGTCAGATTGTATGGAGTACCAGTCAGTATTGTATCCGATAGAGATTCAAGATTCATATCGCACTTTTGGCGGAGTCTTCAGAAATGTTTGGGCACTCGTCTCATGTTCAGTTCAGCTTATCATCTGCAGACAGATGGTCAGTCAGAATGCACGATCCAGACTCTTGAAGATATGTTGCGGTCATACATACTCGACTTCGGTGGTTCGTGGGAAGATCACCTGCATCTCGTGGAGTTCTCCTATAACAACAGTTTCCAGGCCAGTATCCAGATGGCACCCTTTGAAGCCTTGTACGACAGGAAGTACAGATCACCGTTAGCATGGGATGATATAGGCGAGAGACAGATACTTGGTCCAGAGATGATCACACGGACTATTGAGGTGGTCAATCAAGTCAGAGATCATCTTCGAGTTGTACAAGATCGCCAGCATCATTGGGCTGATTCTCATCGGCGTCCCCTTGAATTTTTTGTCGACGACCATGTATTCCTTAGGATCTCGCCTACCTGTGGCGTCATTCGTTTCGGTGTACGGGGAAAGCTTAGTCCTAGGTATATAAGGCCATTCGACATTCTGGAGTGAGTAGGTGGTGTGTCCTATCGTCTCTCTCTTCCGCCGTAGTTATGTGAGGTGCATGATGTCTTCCATGTATCCCAATTGTGATAGTATATCCCGGATCTGAGTCATGTCCTTGATCATTCAGAATTGGTTGTTGGTACCAACCTTTCGTATGAGGAGAGACCCGTATCCATATTGAACCGAAGAGAGAAGATACTCAAGAACAAGACTATCAAGTTAGTCCTTGTTGCTTGGGGCCATCACTCTTTGGGTGAGTAAACGTGGGAACGTGAGGATGATATCCGATTGCGATATCCCGACTTGCTTGACTCATAAGGTATAATGTCTTCTTATGCCTTATGCCTTCAACTTCATTGCTTGCATGAGTGATTGCTTTATTGATTGTCTAGTTATAACTTATCTGTGATTAGTGTAACTTGCTCGACATCTCTAGCCTCTTGATTAAATTCCGAGGACGGAATTCTTTTAAGGTGGGTAGAGTTGTCACCATCGGATTTTGTTATGCGTATTTGGTATACGTGTACGTATCTCGAAGCCATATTTCGATCTGTCCTGACTGGCTAGCCTTGGGTTCTTTCATTGGCATGGGTTAGTTAGCATTTCATGGTTCGAGTGGTCTATTTTGGCTTTGGCATGCACCGGGTTCAGTTGGGTTCGGTTTGGTTTGACTTGGTTTGGGTTAGTATGCAAACCCTTACCTGCCACCATCCATCATATATTAATCCAATAACCCTTCTCTCTTCTCATTCATTTTTTATTAACTCCACTTCTTCTTCCTTATTTCTTCTCCATCGAACACCCCAGTAGGCAAGTGCAACTTCCTTCATGGAGGAACTCTATTTTTGTTGTTTCATTGTCTTCCTCACGAGATTCTATGACACTTTTGTACTTAGCGTTTTCAATTTCCATGATTTATTTCTTGTAGATCTATGTTGATTGTATTTTCGAATCTTCATGGTTTTGATCCACTAAGCTTGGTTGTTTTCGGAGATTGAGAGTTCCATGTAGTAGGAATTTTTATCCTACACAAGCTTGGCTTTTGAATGGTTAGATTTCATCAAGTTTTGGCCGAGATAGGGTTTTCTGAGTTCTTGAGTACTATGGCTGCTTGTCTCGGCCTTGGAAAGAAGACGAGGCCTTTACGCACACGTTTTATGTGCCCGTGTAGTGTTCTCCCTTTATGCACACGTTTTATGTGCCCACATAGTATTCTCCCTTTACGCTCACGTTTTACGTGCTAGCGTAGTGTTTCCTCTTTTTACGCACACACATTTACGTGCCAGCATAATCCGTTCTACGTCGAGTTCAATCAAGCTCTACGCAGGGGCTACTCCCGTTCGCTCGAGTGCTCGCGCGCGTAGAGTCTCGTATAGAGTGCTTGCTCGCGTAGACGCTCGCTCGAGTGCTTGCTCACGTAGAGTCTCGCATGGAGTGCTTGCTCGCATAGAGTCTCGCTCGCGTACAGCCTTGCTCGCGTAGAGTTGTCTTGCCTTGTTCTTGCCCGCATAAAGCCATTTTTACTCTCGGGGCTCCCTTGGCCTAGCGTAGTTTCGCTAGCGTAGAGACTTGAGCCCCTTGACGTACCCCGCTTGTCCTTTATGTTCTTGCACCTTTTGTCATGAATTTGATAATCACGAATTGGTACACGGTATGGTATAACAAGTAATTTGATGTGACATGACATGGTATGATGTGACAAGTAAGCATGATGGAAAGTATTGAATGCTGTTGCGATGACTAGCATGATATGACAAGAATGAATGGCCTGGACACCGTGGATGATTGTGTTTGTACAAATGAACCAGTATTGACTTGCATCATGTCTAGGGCATGGACCCCTGAGTACCACGATCAGGGGTACCTACTGAAACTGACTAAGGCTAATAACTAGAATAATCCAGTAGTCATGAAGTGATTTCCCAGCTACAGACAATCCTGTTATCTGGGTACCCCATCATGGGATTTGTAGCCTGCCGTCGTGTAGGGAACATTTCTAGCACACTGTCATGTGTTGCGCCCTCCAAGCTACTTAAGGATACATACGTTTCTTGGACGATGTACCCACATGAACTCAAACCCTAATGTCGTCTGGATAACCTGGATGTTCTGTAAAGCTTGTGGCTGTTGGAACATCTCATTGCATCTAGCTAGTAACTAGGCCTGTGATAACCCTAGTTAGTTAAAGTATCAAGCCGTACTTATTGCTTGGCCGTGAATGTTGGATGGAGTCTAACCAGTCCAAGCCTTGACTTGTTCCAGTACCTGGCTACTTCGGGACATGATTGCTTATGCTTATCTTATCAATAACTGATCGGAATAATTTCTCATCCTCTTGACATTTATTGCCCTATTTAGATTTCAGTTTTTGTTATTAACCTTCTTATTTTATGTTCTGATATGCTGGTTTTAGTTCTTAAGTGAAGCCTCCTTTATGGCACTTGTTCTTTCTGGGATCTGACCCAGCTGGTTTTATATGGCCAGATACCGAAGCAGCTCCAGAGGATCTTCCTACCTTCCAGCCAGATGGTGACCACCAGGCGTAATCCTGGCAACGAGTGAATTTTATTTTGCTCTCCCACTTTATTGTAAAAATATTCTTTTGAGGCGTTTAGCCGGCGAGCACGTGTTAGCTCGATTGCACCTTACTTACTGTCTGTCTACGGGCTGCAGTATGATTAACAAATCCTAGGGTTGATTTTGTATGACTGAAACTCTTGTTAGTTCTCATATTTTGTACGACTAGCATCATGATCATCCAAATATGTAATATATGGGACGCCTTACTATTGTATATTTGGTGCTCTGACATCTTGTAACTTCTATTACTTGCTTGAGATTGAGACAATAGGCTTGTTCATGACCATAAGAGACCGATGGCTTGTAGCTAAACCTTCATGTATCTAGACAGCCATGACCGTATAACGAGGTGGGTTGCACTTCAATATACATAGCTGGCTGTGTCTGCCCCCGCTCTCCAGTATTCTGGTTCTGGGGCGTGACACTCACACTTACTGAGCTTGGCATATAGTCTTTCCTTCCTCAATGTCTCCAACACAATCCTGAGATGCTCCTCATGCTCCCCGTGGCTCTTGGAGTACACCAAAATGTCATCGATGAACACTACCACGAACTTGTCCAAGTACTGGTAGAACACCATGTTCATCAGACTCATGAATACTGCTGGCACATTGGTTAAACTAAACGGCATCACAAGGTACTCATAGTGTCCATACTTCGTCTGAAAGGTCGTCTTCGGAATGTCCTCCTTCCGCACCTTGATCTAGTGGTAGCCTGACCTGAAATCAATCTTCGAAAATACACAAGCACCGCTCAATTGGTCAAATAATTCATCAATACGAGGCAATAGATATATATTCTTCACAGTTACAGCATTCAACTCTCTGTAGTCGATGCACAACCGTACCGGTTCGTCCTTCTTCGGTACAAGTAATACGGGAGCTCCCCATGGTGAAACACTAGCCTAAATAAAACCCAAATCTAATAGCTCATCTATCTGGATCTTTAACTCACGTGCCTCCTTCGGTGCCAGCCTATATACATGAGAAGTAATAGGTGGCATTCCTGGAACTAGTTCAATGGAAATTATATCTCCTTGTCTGGTGGCAGTCCTGGAAGCTACTCAGGAAAAATGTCCTCAAACTCTGAGACGATCATCAGGCATGCTGATTCCTCCAATGCAATACGTGCCTCAATGGTGGGGTGGTCATCCATATCTATGGCTCCCCGAGAAAACTCAAACTCAGTGTAACCTGGGGGTCAAAATATAACGCATCCACGTCGACAATCTAGCGTCGCATGGTACTGGCTCAACCAATCCATGCCAAGGACCACATCATAGTCTGGCATGGAGAAGACTCAAAATTGGGTATGCATCTCATGCCCACAAACAACTACTGAACAAGATCTACAGGTATCGCTAACGGGTACTATTTTACCTCTCGTAAGAATCCTTATGGTCTTCGGAAGGGGTACAGTAGCTACTCTATGGGTGGCCGCAAAACTATCAACTATGAATGAATGCGTGGCACCAGAATCAAATAATGCTACAGCAGGTAATGAAGCAACTAAAATAGTACATGCGATAACCTTCCCAGCTATCTCTGCCTCCTTAACTGTTATAACAAAGGCCTGTCTACGTCCCTGTTCTCTATCCTGCTGCCTAGCATACTGAAATCGGGCTGCCTACGGTGCCAAGGGTGGCCTCCCCTGGTACCCTCCCGGTGCTGCTGGCCGTATCACCCCAACGCTGTATGGGGCGCTCTCGGGCCCTGGAAGAAAAGCCTCAGTACTGGAAGTGCTAGAAAGGCGGGCCGGTGAACCATCGATACAATATCTCACTGCTCCGGGCAGTCTAGAATTGTGTGATGATCTGATACACACCTCAAGCATGCCCCCATTCTTCGGTGGCAATCTATCATAATGTGCCCCTTTTTGCCGCAATGACGATAAGTAGGTATCTCCTGAATCTGAAAAAGGGCTGTCCCCTACTGCTGGGGTGTCGGAGGGCGCTCCGTCGGTCCTCCATATGGTGCCTGAGCTAGTGGTACTGATGAATGTGGGTGCTTTATGATGGCCTCTCTGTGGTTGATGCGCTCCTGAAGTCTAGCTGCTGTTAGGATCTCCGAGTATGAGTAGGAGCACTGATCCTACCAATCTCTGTAGCTCAAATTGTAGGCCACAATAGAACTTTTCGGCCTTCTTCTCCTCGGTATCGATCAGATACGGGGTGAAACGACACAGGCAAAGGAACTCTGTATTGTATTCCTCGATCGTCAAACTGCCCTGGGTAAGATGCATAAACTAGTCCCGAAGCTCCGGACGTGTTGTAGCTGGAATGAATATGTCCTTGAAGAGTCTGGAGAACTCCTCCCAAGTGACCAGGTCAAGTCCTAGTCGATGCTCCTCGACCAACCACCAGTGGTGCGCATTGCCCATTAGCTGCATCCTGACGGCCTTCATCCATCTGTCCCTCGGAAGCTCTGCAGCCTCCAACAGGTGCTCGATACTAGTGAGCCATGCGTGAAACTCAGTAGGCTCCTATATGCCCGAAAATGGAAGGGGCACCATGTGACGGAAGTCCTTGATAGACCCCGTCGATGGTCGTCACTCCGGGGGTGTCACCTGCTCCAGTGCAGTGATGATGCTCTCCCTCAGTGTATCCGTCTGATACAGTTAAGCCTGTTGTTGGACCTGATACTGAAGCTACTGTTAGGCCTGTATCATGGTGTAAATAATCTGATACATCTGCTGCCTGCTGTCCTGGAGGCTAAAATGGCATGTAAGGCATCTGTAGGGGAGACGGAGGTGGTGGTTGCTGCTGCGGCTCTGTCCTCTGGGCTGCTACTGCCCTGACTGTGCCTGGTATCGCTGTTCGCCTGGTGGCCTCTCAGTCTGCTGATAAATCTGACCCTAGTGAGCCGGGGTCAGCCTGAGTGACTACCTCGAAGTCGGCTCGTCGGACGATACGGAGTCCCGGGGGACATCGTCCTGCTGCGCCACTCGTCCACTTTGGAGATTCATACTCTGAAAGCAGATAAGCAAAAATTAGTGACTCAAAATCAAACAAGATGTAATTTTGGTAATGAAAGCGATAAGGAGGTGTCATAGAGAGGTATTCAAGCAAGTAGATGAGATCTCTAAGTTCTAATCCTATTTGCAAGCTTGCTTGGCACAGTTAGTTAACCAAGACAATTTAAATCTAGACCTGCATAGGCCACCACAAAAACTATGTCACGCCCCAGTTCCAAAAATACGAAACCGAACCACGTGGCAAGGCCAGCGAGTACTACTAAAAATGATTAACCCAATTTAATAGAACCATTAGAGTGGCACTTAAGCTGTAAAGTGCAGTAATATCAATTAAATGCCCAGACGATCACAATTAACTAATTTCATCCACAAATACGATCAAGAAATGCATAGTAAGTAATCTGAATAAAACCACAATGTGCTGAAATAACATAAGTCTGAAATGTAGTCATAAAACAAATATTGAATGAAAAGATTCTAGCGAAAATAATCCCGTTATACAGTACAGAATGAAGGAAAAACAGAAAGATAACTAGATCTGACAACAGTCTATACTATATAATGAAGTTAGATCAAAGAGCTCTACCAATGGGACAAGCTACTCTGCTGGATAAATCTCGTCCTCTGGAACTGCACCTCCTCCTGTGCCAATCCCGGATCCGTAAACCTCCAGATAATCTTCCTCGTCTAAGCCTGGAATAGAAAACCAGGTCCTTAGCGGGACAGAACAAGGTACATAATATACAAGCCAGGTATAAACAATGCAAAAAAAATAAATATATAAACTGTATCGAGACTGGGTGAACTAGACAACAACCGTTCTATATGATACGCTACTATTAAGGACAATGTTCGATACATGGGCTTTCCAAATATAAAATTCGTAGCTCCGATATAGAGACTCAACGAGGTACAAAATTTGTAGCTCCGATATAGAGACTCAACAGGATGCAGGATAGTAGCTCCGATATAGAGACTAAACTGTGTATATGAAACAGTATGTGCATTGCATCCCAAGCATCTAATAGTTGTCCTCCCCTCCCATAAGACCGAATGAGTCGAATCCACGACTCGCATGATCTGATCCTCTAACAGTAACAATCGGCCATATAATAGTGTCCAATGGTATGGGTGTATCCATGATAGTACAACTACAGTATCGAGAGCAGTCTCTAATGACCGATACTAGATGTTACAACATACTCCTGCACCCGAATCTGCCTCGGACGAAATGTATCGGTCAACAGTCCTACGTCGGTACGTATAAAATAAAACATATATTTAAGAAATTAAAATTGGAGCTGAAATACAAGATAGCAAGGTAAACTTGTCTGGCTCCGGACTCTGATGAGGATGATCTGGTCTAACGTCCACGTCTGTAGGTCCCAAGGATACTAGAATAAGGTTCAGATTTTAAATCAATAATTAAGATTATACTCAATCCCTCTCTAAAATACTTATTGAACTTATGCTTAGAGTAGGCCTGGTTAGTATTTTAATGAGTGGTAGAATTTCAAGTAGGAAAGGAAAATTTTGGGTTGTATTTGCTAGTTTGAAATTTTTAATTTGAAAGTGGGTTTTATTGTACTGGCTTACCTATGGTCCAAATGCCTGGGTTCACCTAAGTTGGTGCAGGGAAAGAATACTTAGGCATAAGTAGGGGTGTCAACGGATGCTTATCGGTACGGACAGGGTAATATCCGTATCCGTATCCGAATTTTTTTTGTAATATCCGAATCCGATCCGATATCCGAACGGATATCACTTTTGACACTTCGAATTTGTATCCGTCTAGTTTAACGGATATCGAATAATATCCGATCCGATTAGCTAAAATAATTCGAATGCTATTATTCGAATATCCAAATCCAAAATATTAAAAATTTAGTTATTATCCGAATATCCGAAAACCAAATTCAATTGCTCTATATATTTGAGTCATTTCTTCTTCTGTTGTAAATTGTAATTAATATATAAATTATATTATAATTGATTTATGTAAACGTCACTTCAATAAAATATTCATGAAAATGAAGATAACCAAATTAAATTTCAATATGTTGAGAGCAAAGCAATAAGCAATGGACAATCGATCAACCAATTACACAAAGTAATTTATGCTCTATATTACAGCTTCAAGCAGCTACAAAATTTTGTGCGCTGAAGCAAATAATTTCTTGAATATAATATTCAGCTTTCTGACCTTGCCACTTGGTTACTTGATCGAGATACTAGATAAGAATACGAGGATGGGATGTGTAGATGACGCATAGGACTTGAGCTTGATGCATATTGCTGTCTCATAAGCATATTGCTGTCTCATAAGCTTTTGTATTATTTTGTTGAAAGTTGAGCTTGAAAAGTTCCTGAATACTACTCCGATAGCTTCTTACGATTCCATAATTGTCACAAAAATATGATAAGAACAAAACAAACAATTTACATAGATATTGAACAAGATCCAGCACAACAGAAGATAGAAGCTATCTACCACAACAAGAAGCACGACATGATAACACTCTTTAAGAAGCACACTCCCTATTCACAAATTTGACTTCCAAATATTACAATCCTTAAACCTCTAGCAGAAACTTCAAGTGCTACTCTAGGAAACTCACTTGTTTAGTGTGAAACCTCAGTCACTTCGCTCAGAGCAAGCCCAGGGTCTACGACTCGAGAACCATCTATGGGCTGAGCTCGTTAGAATCTATTTCCACTTTGGCACAAGTTTCAGGGGGAGAGACTTCTGCTCTCGGTATGCTTTTGCCATCATCTACTTTGGCTTTAGCGACTTGGTCCCTTCTTTGGTTGCTCCAACAACATAATGAAACTAGACTAAATAATCCAACCAGAGGGGACGCTACCTGGTTGCTTCACTTGCTACTATAAAAATGATCACAAACTCTTGAGTAATCAAGTCTCCGAAGGAGAGTAGAAGATGAGAAATCTGAACTCTGAAGTTAGATGGAGACTTATAAAGTATCACCCAACCCTTTCATCTTCTCTTGGACTTGGAGAATGGAGTTGGTGAGTATTAAAGATTACTTAGTATATCACCCACCCAACTGGCCTTTCATCTTCCAATGTAAATTGTGATTAATAATATAGAGATAGAAACGTTGAAGATGAAAGTCAGTCACATTGAATCATAAAAATCATTGAGAATGAAACCCCTTCATCTTCTTTTGTAATTAATAAATATTTACATAGAATTTTGGATATCCAAAATTTATAATTTATAATCGGATCGGATATTAACGGATTCGAATACCATCATATCCGAATTCGTATCTGAGAAAAAAATATATCCGAAAATTATTCGAACATCCGAATTCGATATCCGAATTTTCGAATAATATCCAAAAATTTGGATACGAAATCGAATCGGATTGGAATTTTCGACTATCCATTGACAGGCCTACTTGCCACTTGGTTACTTGATCGAGATACTAGATAAGAATACGAGGATGGGATGTGTAGATGACGCATAGGACTTAAGCTTGATGCATATTGCTGTCTCATAAGCTTTTGTATTATTTTGTTGAAAGTTGAGCTTGAAAAGTTCCTGAATACTACTCCAATAGCTTCTTATGATTCAATGATTGTCACAAAAATATGATAAGAACAAAACAAACAATTTACATAGATATTGAACAAGATCCAGCACAACAGAAGATAGAAGCTATCTACCACAACAAGAAGCACGACATGATAACACTCTTTAAGAAGCACACTCCCTATTCACAAATTTGACTTCCAAATATTACAATCCTTAAACCTCTAGCAGAAACTTCAAGTGCTACTCTGGGAAACTCACTTGTTTAGTGTGAAACCTCAGTCACTTCGCTCAGAGCAAGCCCAGGGTCTACGACTCGAGAACCATCTATGGGCTGAGCTCGTTAGAATCTATTTCCACTTTGGCACAAGTTTCAGGGGGAGAGGGGGAGAGACTTCTGCTCTCGGCATGCTTTTACCATCATCTACTTTGGCTTTAGCGACTTGGTCCCTTCTTTGGTTGCTCCAACAACATAATGAAACTAGACTAAATAATCCCACCAGAGGGGATGCTACCTGGTTGCTTCACTTGCTACTATAAAAATGATCACAAACTCTTGAGTAATCAAGTCTCCGAAGGAGAGTAGAAGATGAGAAATCTGAACTCTGAAGTTAGATGGAGACTTATAAAGTATCACCCAACCCTTTCATCTTCTCTTGGACTTGGAGGATGGAGTTGGTGAGTATTAAAGATTACTTAGTATATCACCCACCCAACTGGCCTTTCATCTTCCAATGTAAATTGTGATTAATAATATAAAGATAGAAACGTTGAAGATGAAAGTCAGTCACATTGAATCATAAAAATCATTGAGAATGAAACCCCTTCATCTTCTTTTGTAATTAATAAATATTTATATAGAATTTTGGATATCTGAAATTTATAATTTATAATCGGATCGGATATTAACGGATTCGAATACCATAATATCCGAATTCGTATCCGAGAAAAAAATATATCCAAAAATTATTCGAACATCCGAATTCGATATCCGAATTTTCGAATAATATCCGAAAATTTGGATACGAAATCGAATCGGATTCGAATTTTCGACTATCCATTGACAGGCCTACTTGCCACTTGGTTACTTGATCGAGATACTAGATAAGAATACTAGGATGGGATGTGTAGATGACGCATAGGACTTAAGCTTGATGCATATTGCTGTCTCATAAGCTTTTGTATTATTTTGTTGAAAGTTGAGCTTGAAAAGTTCCTGAATACTACTCCAATAGCTTCTTACGATTCCATGATTGTCACAAAAATATGATAAGAACAAAACAAACAATTTACATAGATATTGAACAAGATCCAGCACAACAGAAGATAGAAGCTATCTACCACAACAAGAAGCACGACATGATAACACTCTTTAAGAAGCACACTCCCTATTCACAAATTTGACTTCCAAGTATTACAATCCTTAAACCTCTAGCAGAAACTTCAAGTGCTACTCTGGGAAACTCACTTGTTTAGTGTGAAACCTCAGTCACTTCGCTCAGAGCAAGCCCAGGGTCTACGACTCGAGAACCATCTATGGGCTGAGCTCGTTAGAATCTATTTCCACTTTGGCACAAGTTTCAGGGGGAGAGGGGGAGAGACTTCTGCTCTCGGCATGCTTTTGCCATCATCTACTTTGGCTTTAGCGACTTGGTCCCTTCTTTGGTTGCTCCAACAACATAATGAAACTAGACTAAATAATCCCACTAGAGGGGACGCTACCTGGTTGCTTCACTTGCTACTATAAAAATGATCACAAACTCTTGAGTAATCAAGTCTCCGAAGGAGAGTAGAAGATGAGAAATCTGAACTCTGAAGTTAGATGGAGACTTATAAAGTATCACCCAACCCTTTCATCTTCTCTTGGACTTGGAGAATGGAGTTGGTGAGTATTAAAGATTACTTAGTATATCACCCACCCAACTGGCCTTTCATTTTCCAATGTAAATTGTGATTAATAATATAGAGATAGAAACGTAGAAGATGAAAGTCAGTCACATTGAATCATAAAAATCATTGAGAATGAAACCCCTTCATCTTCTTTTGTAATTAATAAATATTTACATAGAATTTTGGATATCCGAAATTTATAATTTATAATCGGATCGGATATTAACGGATTCGAATACCATAATATCCGAATTCGTATCCGAGAAAAAAATATATCCGAAAATTATTCGAACATCCGAATTCGATATCCGAATTTTCGAATAATATCCGAAAATTTGGATACGGAATCGAATCGGATTCGAATTTTCGACTATCCATTGACAGGCCTAGGCATAAGCTTTATTTCTAATATAAAGGATTGTAGAATTTTAAGAGATAATAAAATGAAATTTTCTATATATTAAAAAAATAAAAATTGCTAAATATTCCCTTATATAATTCTAGGAACTAACCACCCTCATTTAAATAAATAAAATACATAATAATATTAGGATTTATAGATTAACTATCGATAACTATATTTATACGTATAACCATAAGTAAGTAATTGCAATAATTTAAATTGGCATTAATTACCTGCTATCAAATATATTACCTTTATATATATATATATATATATATATATATATATATATATATATATATATATATATATATATATATATATATATATATTAAATATAGTTAATAATTAATAAAATATAGGGGCTCACACAAGTACAAGAACAACAACAAGGCTTATACAAGATATACCAAGATATACAAGGAATAACATCTCATGACGAGATCTGGAAATACCAATCAGTGTGACCTTGTGTTAAAAATCTAAGATATCTATACTAGATACAAAAAATATAGAAGATATCATAAACGGGAAATTATCAGAGAATGTACTCACCTGTAATTCGAAGTGAAGTAAAACTGTATCTGTAACAATGCCTCAAACACCTAAATATGGAATATCAATGTCAATTGGTGTTTTGGAGTGAAAATCATTGGTATCTAAATTGAAATATGATTTATAGGTCAATTCTAGGTTATGAAAGTCAAACTAGGTCATACCTTGTTAAACTATATCAAACTAGTAAATACCTAGGTTTCTAGGTCCATACCTTGCCATACCAAGGTATACTAACTAATATTAGGCAATACTAGCTCATACCCTATGCATATATATAGCTTACCTTATACCTATGACATTATCTTATCCTATTTTATATAGATAATACCTAATACCTTACCTATTACCCTATATATACCAATATATACCCAAACTATATACATACCTATACCATGTATATGTACCCATATCCTAGGTATGCCCACTTACCCAACATTACAACCTATACTCTATGTACCCATGGCTTACCTATTTAAATTACCAGCATTTATGCCAATATTGTAGATACCAATTGTAGGAACGAGATATAAAACACTATACTTTAGAGGGGGTGAATAGAGTAGGCAGCAGAAATTTAGCTATTAAAAATGTTAGTAGCAAGATCACAGAATATATTTAACAGATATGTAAATAAAAAGAAGAGAGCAGAGAGCAAATGCAAACACAAGGATGTATACTGGTTTTCCTCTTGTGAGGACTATTCCAGTCAGAAGAACTCTAGCTTCCAGTTGAATCCACTATGAAAAAATATCGCAAGTTTTCATCTGAAGTCCTTGCAACTTATACAATACGAGCTTTGATCCGAAGTACTCGAACAACTTCAATTGTGATGTGTCTTTCTTTAATCAAGCCTCTGATTATAATCACTCTAAAACTTCTAGATCGTACCGCACTGGCAAATCGACTAGAGGATTGTAACTGGCTTGAGATTTGAAAATGAATAGCTCAGAACACTTTGGAAGAACGTATTAAGCTTAGAGAGAAAAGAACAGAGAGGTGTGTTGAAATGGTAAATTTTTTTTTCTATTTACAGGTTTTCCAAAGGCAGAATTTGGGCAGAATTCGGGTAGAATTCAAAAAAATTCTTTAAGAGAATCTCGGCAGATAGTCGTTGCATCCGTAACTGGGGAAGACCAAGTTCAAAATCCAACGTGCACTAACCAAACTCGGGCCGAACTCGGTCCGAATTCTATTAGTACAAAATTGGTTTGGTTAGGGTTTGTAAATAATGTTTGGGTCTTTTGAAAGGTCAAGCAGTTAGGAAGTAGTTTGGGCTTTTATAAAAGGGCTTGTTTTCAAAATGAAAAGATATTTTAAAAACGTTTCTTGGGTAGCCTATTTGCCAGTACGATGTGATTTACATCTGTAACTGCCTATTTTCAAAATCAAGGGTAATTTTTTCATTTCTCAGTTTTCCATAATTTTGGTGAATTTTAATTAATTTAATACTACTTAAATTGGTGTATTACAATTTTTGTGTTTTGCTAGTACAACCCTAGAAACTGTTTAGCCTAGAGACTAACCATGACCACGGAGACCTAACCAAGTATTTAGATTAGCAAATTTTTATTTTCTAGGCTAAGGGTATTTTGGTCATTTGGTGACTTTTGAATTATTATGGATTTTGGCCTTTTAGTAATGTTCTAATTGATAGGTTAGGCCTTAACCTAGAATTTCACTAATATAGATGTTAACCATGGGCCTAGAGATTAGGTTAGAAATATCCATTACATGACAAGGTTAGTAATATCTAGATATTATAGTAGTAGGATATTTTCCTTAAAGATATTTGTAGAAAGAAAGCCTTAAGACTAAAATAGACCAATGAATGGACTTAGATTATGGGGAGAAGCCTTAACCACCCATCTACATCTAAACCCAAACCCTAGGCTGCCATAAGGAGTCTCTTTCCCCCTATTTAAACGCTTAATGACACCCCATTGCCTCCTTCTTTAAACAAACAAAACCTTAGTTTAGTATTCTTCCCCAAATCACCCTATTTCATCAATTCAACTCCAAATTGAGCCTAGTCTTTTGCATTGGACTCCCCTACAGTAGTAGAAGCCATTGGAGGATAGCTAGCAAGGGTTTGAAAGCTTCGGGACCGTTGCAAATCGAGGAAGACATCGATACTAGGCCCTTTACATTGAGATTCTAACTCTCAATAGGTAAACCTATCTACACCCATTGAAATCATGATTTTTCTTCATAGATGCATTCATTTAGGGTTCCCCTAGGTGTAGCCCATGTTTGGTAGGATTTCGTGTCCATTCGATACCTGTATCGGACACGTATCGACATTTTTAATTAGGTGTTTGGTGAAATGTCTCAATGGATTGAATTTTAACCAATTTTAAAACAAATTTCAGATTTGGGTCGTCTAATAGGTGGAGAATTAATTTGTAGTTGACTGAGTTGGGTTTTGGTCTTTGTTCGTTTCCAAATTGGACACGAACCTACTGTTTGGATACTGTACAGAGAAGTACTGTGCTCTCCTGCTGCTCGGGTATCCTAGCAGACACGACACAGCACCCCGACATCTGAAAATTGGTGTGTGGGTGCGGGCAACCACTGATAATGTAAACATAAAATTTTAGGAGATATTATCGAGCGGTTTGAGAGATATCTCGACTGCACGGGTCGTGCACACACACACACGTGCGCGTAAAAGCCCACTGACACTGGTTTGATTCTTGCACACGGCGACACTTTGACCCATTTCAGGGTGTTAGACACGAACCCCTAGACTTGACCTAGCCCTGGACTCGACCACGAGACCTAGGATAGGACACATCGTGTCCTATTGAGTGTGGCACACGTGCACGAGACAGTGCACTGCACTGTCTCTGACACCAGTTCGACCCGTACTAGGACACGAATTGGACACGATTGTGACACTGAGTGGACACACACATGACCCCAGGGTCGACACGAAATACCCCCCTACATGAATGTTTGATTTGGTTTTGGTTGAAATTTGGGTTCGATTTCATGTTCCTGATACACTGATACATTTTGTTTACTCTTTCAAATATTCCAAATGTTCAATTCGACTTCAAATGAGTTCCATCTAATTACCTGGGTTTGAAATAAGTTTCCAATTGGGTTTTTATGTATGATTTAGGTTTGAGTTCAAGTTTTGGCTTTGAAATTTGGTTTCCAGCGTTTTGGTTTCAGGTGATTAATTATATTTGACTTTGATACTGGTTTCCTATATATTTCAGTTAGAGGATTATTTCACAAATGTATGTTAGTTATTAGGATTGGTTTCAAAGTTACTTATATATATATTGGTTTGCATTGGCTTAGTTGTAGGTAAATCAAAATCTGAGTATATGTATATAGATATTTGTCTATATGTATGTTGTATGAATTTATGTAAGTGTGTTTCACATAGGTTTCAAGATGTCAGTGGTTAAGATTTCAATATAGGTTATCAACATTGGTAGCAGTTATCATGGATAGGTGTGTGGTATCCTAGTTCATGTTAGATAGATATGACTAAGATCCTTGAGAGTTATTCTCAGAGATGGGAAGGGAGTTGGTTTAGTTCTCAGGTTTTAGAGAGAAAGGGGTCAGCAGTAGCTACTGCTCTTGACAGCAGTGCAGTGAGCAGCAGTGAGCAAGGCCGCTGCCTTGTTTGGCTGGCCTTTCTTTGCCCTACAGGAAGGCCCCAACAGCAGTAAGTAGCAGGGTGCTGCCCTGCCTAGGCCAGGGTTGGCTTGGATGGTTGCCCTTGAGTGTGAGAGTGTGGTGAATGAGTGAGTTAAGTGAGGGTGAGTTGATTGGTAGATGAGTGAGTTAATGTGTGAGAGTTGAGTAGAGTTTAAGTTAGTAGTTGGTTTAGATATTAGAATATGAGTGTTGAGTTTATGAGTAGGATATATAGTGAGAGTGAGTGTTACCTTGATTTTAGGCTATGAGATTAGAGTGAAGTTTTGGGTAGAGAGCTGGTTGTAAAGGGTTTTGGTAAATATGTATGTAAGGTTATATATGATATAGGTTAGTTAGGATAAGGGAATGTGGTAGAGTATATGTGGTATCTATATGTAAGGTGGAGGTTAGGCGTAGCCATAGGCTATGGGGGTTTAAGTTTCCCTTTCATATATATATTATAAGGATATATAGGAATAATGTATTATAAGTATTGAGATGTATGTATATACATTATGAGGTAGATATACAGATGTAGTATAGGGTAATACCTAGATAGAATAGAGGATGACCAAGTTGGACTCATGGTTGACCAATCTTGACTCGTTGACCAAATTTGACCTAGAGTTGACCAGAGTTGACCAGTTGACCAAAAGTCAACTATAAGTCAACCCTTGACCTAATTGACCTAGTTTGACTTGTTTTGACTTGCTATGACCAAGTATGACCTAATATGATGTAGTTTGACATTGTTTGACCTAGACAGTTGATCAGGTTTGACTTAGAGTTGACTTTGACGTAGATTTGACTTAGAATCATGTAGACTACATCATATATTTCATTTAACTTATATTTGAGTACATCATAACCTGTATTGTCTTAACTAGGACATTGAGACTCTAATTCAGACATCTGTTTTCATCAGTCATTCAGAGTAGCAGGTGAGTACATTCTCTGATAATATTTCTGTTTTATGATATCGCCTATGTTTCTTGTATTTAGTGTAGATATCCTTGTTCTCTTAACACATTGTTCATATGGATTGGTATTGTCTGGATCCTGTCGTGAGATGTTATTCCTTGTATTTTTTGGTATATCCTGAGCAAGTCTTTCCTAGTTCCTTGTGCATTGTATAGACAGAATTCCTGCGAAGGCTAGCTACCTTCTCAGAGAATCACGTGTCATAACGTGTCATGGTTGGATCCACTATATTAGTCAGGGATGGGGGTGTTAGCATAGATATGTGATCAATACCCCACAGTAACAGCATTGTATCACCATTATATCACCATTGTATCCTCACTGTATAGTGTTAATCATACACTCACGTGTGATTAGCCAGGACAAACATTGTATCAAGTTCTAAGCCGATCACATGTTGAAACTAGTGCTAAACTCACATAGATAGCAGTTCCAGATTTTCGTACATGTTATACACTGTTCTCTTGTCTTATCTCATTATAGTTTTGATATACCCTGTCAGGATGCATGTACGCTCTACTTTACCTAGTATATTCTCTCTATCTACTGCTATATTTTCAATATTGTATAACTAGAACTGTTGTTTGAGATTTTATACTCGTTTTCGTCCTGACTGGACATGTTGAAAATATTACAGATGATGAGGAGGAGTGCCCTACCTATAAAGGTCCTCATGACGTGGTTGGTATAGAGTTGGATACCCTAGTGCAGTAGGGGCTAGCTCTAGCAGATGAGGCCTTCGGATAGTTTAGCTGGTTCTAGTATAGTACTGGACTCTATCTCCAGATTACTTTGGCTTGTTATTTTTGTTAGTTATTTGTATTGAGATTGTTGACTCAGAGATTTTTGACACGTATTATTCTATGTTGGATTTTCAGGATGATATTTATAAATCTTGTTGTCTTTATCTTTCAGTATTATCTATCATCATTCTTAAAGGTTGTGATTGAGTATATTATATTGTCATTGCTTGTCCTCCGTTCGGAGTTGACCATTCTCGACAGGTTTTGATATTAAAACTATTGTTGGATAGTAGACCTAGACAGCGTTCTACGCCGTTTCTGCGGCGTAGGCTGGGACGCTGTTACGCACTCATACCCTTACCTCGGGTGCGGGTCGTGACAACATCATATTTCTAGACTCAATAAAATGTAAAAAATACATTGATAAAATAAGAAAACCAGTAGCCCTTTGATGATGTCTTTCTTCTGATATTTGAGCAGACCTGAAGACGTCTTTTTTTATGGCGGTCGTCCAAAGATAAACAGATCTGGAAATATGAATACCTTTTGGGGGCTTCACCCTCGAACCCACACGGTGGGTGCTGCCTCCTCGATCCTTGTTCACTGACCGGGCAGCGGAACACCCAATGCGAGGCCCTGGATAGGTCGTTGGGCGGTTCCAAGAAATCTCCTTGTATAATGCCATCTTTGGCCAATTAATAATTCTCTATTACATATGTCATGGTTTGATCATGTTTACTGCATGTCTGCAAATACATCCTAGGCGAACAAAGCAGTGTGATGCATTATAATACAAACATAGCAATAAGATATAGAACATTAGAATAATATTAAGTTTAAGTAGCAACATGATAGTGATTACATGAATATTAGTGATGTCATTATACTAAACTTAATTGATTAGCCATATTAAAAAAAATATGATATAATCATTGGGCTAACAAATATCTCAAGGTAATACCCATTACCTTGGCTTACTTTTCATACCACATGTTTCCTCCTTACCTTTCTGTCTATACATACTCTTACACATACATGGACACGTACACACATTTTAGCATACCCTAAACCCACAGGAACTCCTATAGACTGCTACCTGTAGTTATGCTTTATTAACTATCTGTTGCATTAGAGAGCAGGGCAGCATAGCAGCAATTGCTGCTGTGCTCTACAGACCACCCCCTTGTTTGCCATTGAAAAGTGTGAAGGACTTTTACTTTGAAACAAATAAAAGAAAGGTACAACTTTGATCCTTGACAGGATCTTTTGAGTATAATTCATTTTTTTGGGACGTGTGGCGATGGAGATCGAATATTGTTTCTGATTCCTTGACGATCTGACCACAATCAAGAGGAAATTGCAAGTATTCGGCTGGACGACAATTCGGCTCTCTTGAAGTATGCTCTAACTCTCTGAATATCTGGTGTCTATTGTGTGTGGAAATAAAAAACTGATTCGTCTATTTATAGACGGTGAAATGATCCATACATGTGCGCATATATGATATGCGCATGGACTTTTTGGCACCTAGGAACGCTACGTGCATGACTTTTTAGGCGTCGGGGCGCTGCGTCCGGGAAGCTTGAACTGAATCTGGTATAACTGCACTACTAGGCTACGAATAAGCTGACATGTGGCCGTTGTTGAGATTCGTTTGTTGCTGAGATCTTAGGTGGTTGGCGCCCATTCATTAGCATGAATAATTCAATAACATGTGGCACGTGTACATTGGTTAAAGATCTTGATCTGTGGGAATGTGATAGATTTGATGCGCCGTTGGGGCTTAGCGCATGGCCACTAGGGTGCATGTCGATTCTGGCTGCATGGCTTTAGGGAATATATGAGGGTTAGTAGGGTTAGCCACGTGGCTGAGCACAATTGTAACAAACAAAAGAGGAAATGCTGACACCAATGTGTGCTAAAGTAAGACGACTCTTCGTTTTCTGTACACTTAGCATTAGATGTTGATGGGCAAGAAGCCATGTTGGCACATCGAATATAGGGCATATCGACTGTGGGGTGCATCACTTGATCTTGTTGGGTAGGCGTATTGCTTTTGGTCAACCTCTTAGAGCATTTTGGGGCTCAAAATAATGACTTTGACTTAGTTAAAATCGAGATGGCAGATTCATTGCCATTAATACAAGGTTTATCCTATTAATCTCGAAGAGATTGCCACTTGGCGCTTAGGTTTGACTATACTTTGGCCTATAAATAGGTGTATTCGAAAAGAAAACGATTTGCTCATTCTCGTTCCACCTGACTTCATGTCAAGAACAAACTTAACTTTCGATGGACGTGAGCCTCCTCCTTAGTGAATCAGTCGGCTGTGGGCTGTAGATCTCCTCATTCAAAGAAGCTATGATTTTTATGAAAAACTCCTCCAGAGAATTGAGATGTGCTGAGTGGGCTATTAGCAGAGCAGTTCGTACTCGTGCACTTCACCGGCCATATTCTTCCCCGAGACAACATTGACAAGATGTTGATTACAGGATTTGGGTTGATTATCAACCAAAATTCTGCTCAACCAATGCCTCGTTCACGGGTCAGAAGAGATGCACTGGCCACCAAAGGCTAATCCATATGGCCGAAGATAAGGTAAAGGCCGAAGTAATGTGCTCGACGGCTCATGGCGGAAGATAAGGTTAAGTGATGCACATGTGCTACTAGTGGCTGAGACTCATCATAGAAGTGATGCGCCTGATTTAATAGCTTAGAATAGGCTCTTTGCAGTAGATTTTCCATGTAAATGAAAAGTCTATTTTAAGTAATAGATTTTCAACATAATAAAAATCTTCTTTTTATACACTTTGTTTTTGCTGTCTTTTATGATGCGCCAGCTCTGTTGGTGTCGTATGGCACATGATGCCTACTGCGCATAGGGATGTGCATGCTTGTGTTTTAGTCTATAAGGCGCATAAATTTCATGCTTCTACAAGACCCCTTCAAAGTTTTCAAAACTTAAACAAGTTTTAAAATACCATAAAAAAGAAGCATGGGCAGTAGAATTTTTAAGTGCATGGCTTTTGGTTGCTTCTGGCACATAAAAAAAAAGCATGGGTGACCATCTGGAACATGCGCCAACCAATTTCTTTGCCGAAGTGTGTGGGCATAGCTTACAGATCTATGCCCTCAAGATGTTGAAGCTTCACTCTGCCAATGCGTATGGACTTTGGTCGTGAAGATGCGTCGAGGTTTAACTTTGCCAACGCACATGGACTTGGGTCCTGAAGATGCACCGAGGCTCTGCTTTGTGGATGTGTATAGCTTTCGATGCGCTGATGCCATGCTTTGAATTCATCATGCGCATGGTTTTTGTTCTTCTTAGAAGAGATCATCTTTTTGCTATTTTTTTTTGTTTTCTGTCCTTTTATGCAGTATCTATGACTTTGCCTAGATTGGACGAGATTTTATTTGGCTATTCCCTCTGCTAGATGGGTCTGGATTTCAATGAAGAGGTTGCCAATCCTGCAAAAGCTGTAATTATGTAGGACCAGCCAGCGGAGAGGATAGCTCTGATCAAGGAACAACCCTATGCTTTCCTACAAATCATGATGGAGAGGGGCACGATCCCTATTGCTGGAAGTGTCGATGCTTTCTATTTGAAGCCCCAGTTTCTGTTTGAGGACAGATTGGCTTCCTATAAAGCTAAAATCTTAAAGATAAAGGAGGACTAGTTTTTTTTATGCGAAAGGTATTCGCATGTACGTGTCGAAGACCGAACGCCAGCTATCATTGTCTACCTTCACTTGCTTGGCCTCGAAGAGGCAGATGGATTGGGAACTTACCCAACCCAGAGAGGGGGACTTGCAAAAACTTTTAAGATTGGCTCCAGCTCTAATCAGAAGGATGTTTTCACATATGCGTGAGGTGGGCCATCCTACTCCCTACGAGTTTTACACCCTGGGAGTTTGCTTGGTGATATGCCCTTGGATACCTTCGCTTTTAGTGCTTCGACGTTTGTGAATCTTATGCTGAAGGCCAAGGCCTCGTACTCGAAGGAAAATTTTCGGGTTGAAGGTTGGTATCACTATGAGGCAAAGTGGGACAATTTGACTTTGTGGATCTTGATAAAGTACAAAGACGAGCACATGAAGCTTGTTTGTATTACGACATACGGGCTACTCAATATGGCATGGAAATGAACCAATATATGTTCCTAGCTCTTCTTGGGCTATACAATCCTCATACCGGGATGTTTTATACACCCGGAGGAGAACTGGGCCTGGCGCTCCCTGAAATATTTAAAGTCTTGAAGCTCCACTGGGGTATTGAGCCCTATGAAGAGTATTCCCCAACCAACGAGGAGCTCCTCAACTTGGATGTGAAGGAGTCAAAGATAATGGAAGTATATAAGAAACTACTGTGCCACCATCTTGTATGTTAGCAGAACGACAAGATAAGGGCTTCCCCCACATGACTGCCTGGAGATTATGTCTTTACCCAGCATCACGGTGATCCGAAGAGGCTTTACATTACTACTCTTTCGGGTTCCTTACGCGAAGACATCGTCGTTCGAAAGCAGGAGTTGGGCGAGAAGAGTCCCCGAATAGATGCAGAAGGGGCGCCTGCTTCCTATATCTATAGTTACTTCTAGCACGACATGCACAAGATGTCTCCAAAGGCCGTGTTAGCCACCTATTTGTTGATATGGCTTCGGGATTATGTGTTTCCTGGCGGGTCAGGATCGGTTGAAAAAGTGACCTAAAATCTTATCTTAACCGCTGTGAAGCTGGTATTTAACCATCGTTTGGCCCTGCTTCCCGCAATGGTGTGCAACCTTCAGCGGGGTCTACGTAAATTTGTGGAGAAGGTCCTTCAGGGGACGAATGAGAATTTTGCTCGGGTAGAGTTGCCCTAACACTATTTAATGGGATGGTTAATACTACACCATACTAATATGATGAGCCCTGGCCTGGAAGAGGGTCACGTCAAAGATGCCTTGATCCGCCGCTACCGTAGAAGGAAGTGGCTACATATTGGTGTCCCATCTGAATGGGTGGGATATTTTCAAGGTTGTTCCTTTTTCTAGGGTTTAAGGCTGATGATGAGCTAGAGGACATGGGCGTCGATGCCTCCAGTCTACTTGCGTGGGGGTTGTGTTTGTTAAAGTGTATCCGACCTCTGCACTTGGTTTATCGAAACAGGAATTACGTCTTCCTTGAGCCGTACTTACCATGCCCGTCAATTCAGCTATAGTCAGTTGATGTTTAGCAACCTGAACACTTGCCTGGGGTACATCGAGAGTCTTCTGGATGGATCCCGGGCTTGGCAATATTACAACACTGGGTGTACGAGGGTGCGCTTCACGGCACCGCTATTGAACCCTAGGCTCTAAATTTTGTACTCTACGGTGAAGTTCTACTACTCGACGAACACTCTCTCTCCCGGTTACAATCGCGAAAAGAGCTTCATCGTCGGGACCAAGCTTAAGGTATTCTTGGATACGATCATGAAGGCCCGGACGTATCTTCTGCCGGGTTCTCAAGTAGCGGAAGGGGCATCGGCTACCCCTGTAGAAGAGGCGGAGAAGTCGCTGGAGGAGCCTACGGACACCGTTTTGAAGAGGTGTGCTTCAGCAGAAGCGAGTTCCTCAGCTCCAAAGAGGCCAAGGAAACTCTTGGTCTCTAAAACCTCGTGAGAGGTGATAGCTCCTCCCTTGCCCGTAGAGAAAAAGAAAGGGTGTTCCTCTTTGAAGGTAAAATAAAATTACGGCTCATCAAGGGATAAAGATTTCCTCTTTCATTTATTATGCTTTCCTAGTGTGCAGGTTACGAAGAAGAAATCTAGGTCTTCGAAGCGAGATCCAGACTAATCTTTTGAGAATGAAGTCGTCAGCTCTTCTGAAGATCATATCCCTCTGATTGTAGAGCCCAAAAGGCAGAGAGGCCCGAGATGTTGATACCCGGGTTTATAATCCCTCTTCTTTTAACTACGTGGATGATGACATTGGCGACCTACTGAAGGCACTGAATGCGACCAGCCTTTGGCGAGGGTATTAGGTACTTCTTCTTATTCATGTATAACTGTATATTTTGGTTTGATTATGGTCATGTCTTGTTCGCAGATATGCACCAAGAGGGATCTTTGTAAAATTTGGACGAGCCTACAGCTGATGCGTGTGTGGTAGCTGAAGAAACCGACGACCAACCTTTCGAAGGGGAAGAGCTGAAAGTTCCCCTTGTGATCGAAACGAAAGATATTTGAGAGTCTCCCCCTCCGACTGATAACGCGGATGTTACTGCCAAGATTGTTGCTGGAGTAGACGAGAAGGAACCGACCATCGGGGGTGGCGACTAGCCTGAGACATATGAGGGAGCGGCCTCTACTGGTTTACCCTCTGAAAGTGAAATAGAGGAGCCATCTTTGACGTCGAGTCCTACCCCTGTCCCAGCTACGGTAGACCCTGGTATTAGCGAGTCTTCTAAGACGGATCTCGACCAGGGTGAAACTTCCGTTGTAGAGGACCCATCTTCCGTTTACGTCTCCTGGGGATCCGTAACTGGGGTGGCCCCAGCAGAGATACTGCCATCTGCGGAACTCAGTTCTGGTACCATTGGGGATCAACCTAGGCCGGTGGACACTCCCATCTCGCGGGAACCTAGGTCAGAGTCTCCACGGAAAGAGTCTGATCAAGACACCTCGACAGCTGGTGGTATGACTGGAGAGGTGGCGGTTGCTCTGCCGAGTGTTTTTTTGAAGGCGATATTGCTGCTGATTTTTTTACTTCTGAGTTCGCTGCCCACCCAGCTTCTATAGGAATCTCGACAATTATGTACTTATGACGCCTCAAAGATCAGCCAAGGCAGATGACTATGTGTAGTTTATTGTCGAGCTATTTTACAAAATTCTGAAGAGGAGGGTCTCTACTGTGCTGGAGCGGGGCCGAACTTTTGCGCTGGCTAAGTTATTTGCACCTCTGTAGGTAGCCGCCGTAAGATCCCACCCGGGTTGTGAGGCCATGGCCGAAGCTTTAAAGATATCTGCTAGCGAGCTGAACCACCGTTTAGCCGAACTTCAGGCCCTACAGAAGAATGATCTCACATCGCTAATAGAGGAGGAATGACATAGGTTGGTAGCTAAAATTGCTGAGGCCAAGTCGGATTATTAATCCAGTCGAGCCATTTTAGAGCATGACTTGGTCGAAGCCAGTGCCAAAGAACATTAACTTGTAGCTACGGAGGAGACTCAGGTCAGTCTGCAAGAGATCTTGGGTCAGCGCATGGCGGAGATTGATGATAAGGTTCGTCTACTCCAGTGACAACGAACCCAACTCATGGCTGAGTCTCAGCAGGCGGCAGCCAAGCAGCCACCCTTTTCCATGAGGCTGAAGAATATACTCGGTACGTGGCTAGCCTGACCGAGAAGAGGGAGGAACTGGATGCCAAATATACCGAATGTACTCTTTTGAGGACGAAGCGATGGTGCACAATGAAGCTGAGCATCGGGCTTTAGCGAACTTTCAGTCCCAGGATAAAACTCTAAAGCGCCGCATCAGCGAACTGTGTGCTGACCCTTAGCTTTTCCTTGTTTGCTCTTTGACTTTTATTTTTGTTCCTTTCAGAGGGAACCATTTTGCGAATGTAGTCTCCCTTTTTTCTAGAAATAAAGACTTTATTTGGTCATTCTTGTTATGAACTTTTGTGGACTTAGCATCTTTAATGCACATTTGTTTTAGGTACAGATGGTAAGTCGAGATGACGATGAAAACTTGACTAGTAGGCATGTTTACTCAGAGGTAATGTGGGCGTGGTAAACATGAGATTTATAGTAGAGCTCTCTTACTTAGAGTTTATGAGAACATGGTAACAGCAAACTCTGTGGGGACATAGGGAACAACTTAGATGTGATATGGACTTCGATGTTCTATGTCTGGAGTATAGCGAAACAGAGGTTGCTAGGTGAAAATATTTAATCTGAGGTAAAGTGGACGTAGTAAACATTGGATTTGCAGTAGAGCTCTCTTACTCAGAGGTTTTGAGAACATGGTAAGAGCAAACTCTGCAGGGACATAAGGAACAACTCAGAGGTGATATGGACTTGGATGTTCTATGTCTGGAGTATAGCGACACAGAGGTTGCTCGGTAAGAAAGTTTAATCCGAGGTAAAGTGTACATAGTAAATATTGATTCAGAGCTATCTTACTCAGACGTTATGAGAACGTGGTAGAATAGAATTGAATATGTTCGTAGAAGTCAACATAGAGGTAATGTGGACGTGGATGTCTTATACTGGAGAAATAATGAAGGAATGTCTTAGAGCAACTGGGGCTCTAAAGACATATGACGATCGAGAAACGTATTTACAATCTAGTTAGCGATTGTAGGAGTAAGATATTTGATGGCAAAATAAGGTCGATTGATTATTTTGTAGATATTTTCTGGGGATGTAAATGTAGAAGCGTATGTTGATAGGTTTCAAACATAGTACTTCTTGAGGAACTTGCTATTGATTGGCATCATAAGCAAGTCTCCATTAGGTTTTGCGAGTCGACCGTTAGAGTACACAGTCTCTATAATGAAAGAACCCTCCCACTTGGGTTCGAATTCCTGTTGTTTTGTGAGTCATCACCATTAGCCTTCTGACTAATCGGACAAGGTCATCCACTTGGATTGTTCTTTGTTTAACCTTTTTGTTAAAGGCTCTAGAAATGTGAGCTTGATAGAGCTCAATGCGCTGTTGAGCCAGAAGGCATTTTTTATCAAGTGCCTACAGTTCCTGTAATCGACAATGTTGATTGTCTGCATCTGTCAGCTGGTTCGTGATGGATACTCGTAGCAAGGGAATCTAGATTTTGAGAGAAAGTACTGCTTCGCTTCCGTACAACAGAAAAAATGGTGTGTTACCCGTCGGAGTCCGGACCATTGTGCGGTAAGCCCAGAGGCACTTACCTAACTTCTCGTCCTAGTCATATTTTTTAGACGATACGACTTTCTTGAGGAGTTTGATAATTGTCTTGTTGAAGGCTTCATCCAATCCGTTCGCCGTCGGGTTGTAGACAGTTGATGCCACATTTTGAATGTGGTTCTTATCACAGAATCTGCTGAATGCGTGACTTATGAATTATGGACCATTGTCATTGTAGATGATCCTCCGGTGTACCCCGAACCAGTAGATAACGTGGTACTTAATAAAGCTAATCATATTCGAAATCTTTACCTTAGAAAGAGGTACTGCTTTTGCCCACTTGGAAAAGTAGTCGGTGATAGCCAAGATGAAGCGATGTCCTCTAGAGGACGGAGGTGTGATTGGTCCCACTATGTCCATGCCCCAGGCCTCAAATAGCTAAGATGCGATCATAGGGTATAGGAACTCCGAAGGTCGATGAATGAAGTCAGCATGCAACTGGCATGCTCGATATTTCTTGACATATTCAACAACGTCTGCCATCGTGGTCGGCTAGTAATGGCATATGCGTCGGAGTCGGTCTTGTAGCTTGGGACCAGGTTCGTGGGCTCCACAGATACCGTCATGGGCTTCCCGGAGAGCTTCTGTCGCTTCTTCGTTTGATAGGCATCGGAGGAGAAGCCCGTCATATGAACAGCGATACAGCATCTTGCTAGCTGCATTATAGTAGAATAGAACGTCTTTTAACAGATAGTACCTCTTTTGGATCATATGGAAGGATTCCGTAAATTGTGTAGTCTATAAACGAAAATTGCCAATCCCAAAGGCCGACATTGGTGTCTGTCTGCAGAGTGTGGTCTAGGCACAGGCGCAAGTTATTCTTGGGGCATACTAGTTGCAGACCAATCACTGTAATAGAGTGTTGGGTCCGGAAGGGGGTTGCCATGGAGGCAGCAAGGCCAGCCAGAGCGTCGGCCTCTAGATTATGTAACCGAGGCACATGTTCTATAAAAAACTTGGTAAAAGTGGAGATGATGTCCAAAGTTGCCTTATGGTAAGGAAGTAGGTCCTCATGACAGACCTCGTACTATCCTCGAACCTGGATGAATATGAGTTTCGAATCACCATAGGATTCGAGGAAGTCAATCCCCAGTTCTTTCGCCAACTGGAGTCCGATGCTAAGAGCGTTGCACACTGCCACATTTTTGAAGCACAATTCTGTGAGGGAATAAGCACGTTGAATGACTAGGTTGTCTAGATAAACCAAGACTACCCCCACTCCCACGATGATCTGACCTTTACGACCTGTTCTTAAGACGCCGTCAAATAATATCTGCTATACGGAGTCCTCTTCGACGATATTAGACTCTAACACCTCATCCGAAATGTCCTCGTAGAGTTTCGATGTTTTCGGTATCGAATGTGCTGCTAGGAAGTCAGCCAGTGCTTGACCCTTGACAACTTTTTATGGAACAAATACCATATCTTATGGTGATAGCAGTATTGCCCACGTAGCTAATTGAGAGTTTAGTGCTCCTGGTTTTGTCATCAACACCCTGAGTGGATTAACCCGGGAGATAACGTAGATTGTCTGACCCATCACATAATGGCGAGTCTTCTGTATAGCAAAGATCAAAGCTAGAAACTCCTTCTCGACGGGGTTATACCCATGTTCGGCCCCAATCATCGTCCTACGTAGGTAGTAGTGGCTTGATAGCCTGCATCGCTTTTTGAGCCAGCAGGGCACCGAGAGAATGGTCCATCGCACGAACATAGAGTAAGAAGGGGTTACCTACGACTAGCGCTACTAGGACCGGAGGGTTCATGAGCTAAGCCTTGATATTGTCGAGTTCCTTCTAACACTCTTCAGTGTAGACGTAGGAAACTCCCTTCTTTATAAGTTTGGTAAAGGGTTGTCATCGTCCAGAGAGATTTGCTATAAACCTTCTGATATATACGAGACGTCCTTGTAGGCCTCAAAGTTCTATCAGATTCTTCGAAGGGCGCATGTCAAGGATACCCTTGGTCTTTTCCGGGTCAATGTGGATACCTTTTGTAGTGATAATGAAGCCTAACAACATGCCACTAAAGACTTCGAGGAAGGATTTAGCTGGGTCCATCTTGAGTTGATGTGCCCATATGAGATCAAAGATTGTCCTTAGATCCTGCAAGTGATCACCTCGAAAGCGACTTATAATAGCGATGTCATCAACATAACATTCGACTATTTTGCGAAGATGTTTATGAAAGATGGAGCCCATAACTCGTTGGTATGTTGCACCTGCATTCTTTTCGAAGGGCATCACTGTATAACAGTAGATCTCTTTCGGAGTTCAGAATGACGTATGTGTTGACACAAAGTCACAGTCAACCAAATATTAACAATATTGACTAAATAATATCTGTAATAATTCAATACGACACACGACGTCTGCATTAAGCTCAAGACAGAAGACATCTCAGCTTCCGTGTCTCAGTTGATTCGAGTCTGTATTTTACACTTTCTTTGAGTCTAGACTAATGTAATTTGAGTCATGCTGAGCTCTTGAAACTTAGACTATAGCCTACCCAAAAATCCCAAAGCTCCACCAAACCAGAAATTCCCAAATGGTCCCCTTTGAACCACTCTGTGCTCTGGAGACAGAGTTCGGGCCGAACTCTGCCTCCACACAGAGTTCGGGCCGAACTCTGTCCCCTAGAAATCAGCATCCCTAATTTTAGGGTTAGCTGGTTGCTAGTTGTCCAACGGCCAAATATTTGAATTTTCCTACCCGAATTCTGGCCGAATTCTGCCTATAAAAATACTATAAATAGGGCATAAATTCTCTCATTCCAATCCATCCAATCTTCTCTTCTCTTCTCTCTTATAAGCTCAAAGAAGCCATATCCTTCCCATCTACTAGCCACAAGCCTCCTAAGTCTCGAGTGCTCAGCATCTCTCAGTTAGGATTCTTGTGCAAGAGTCGAAGAAGTCGCTTGGACAATTCCAAGCAAATCGCCACTGCGATCCTCTGTTAGAAGTTGACGTGCTCTTCTGAAGTAAAGGCACGGGTTGTAAACTACTATTTCACAAATAGTGGATTTAATCCTGAGCTAGAGTTCTCAGGCCTGGACTAGTCCTCCACGAGGGAAACCAGGTTAAAATTGCTGTGTTTGCGTATGCTTTTTTGCTCTCTATTTATTTTTCGTACTTTACTCTGATTATTTATTGTTGGTGAAAGAGTTATTTTTAATTGGCTATTTTTCTATATAAACTCTATTCACCCCCCTCTAGAGTTGCCAAACTGTTCTTCAATTGGTATCAGAGCTCTGTTCTCTTTACAAGGACTAACATCCTAAGAGCTGATCCATGGCAACCACACAATCCTTGATTTCCAATCATGGTGAAGGTCAGTCCACTCATAGGCCTCCCCTATTTGATGGGACTAACTACATATATTGGAAAACAAGGATGAGCTTCTATCTTAAGTCTCTAGACTTTGACCTGTGGACTGTCGTCACTGACGGTTACAAAAAGCCCGCCAGGATAGTTGTCGATGGTGACCTCATTGAGAAACCACACGACAAATATTCTGTCGAGGAGAAGAAACAGGCAAGTCTAGATGCTAGGACTATTAATGCTTTATTCTGTGCTATAGACAGGAATGAGTTCAACAGGGTCTCTACATGCACCACTGCTCATAAAGTATGGAGACTTCTAGAAGTGACGCATGAAGGAACCACACAGGTCAAGGAATCCAAAATAAGCCGTCTCACTCAAGAATACGAAGCCTTCAAGATGAAGCCAAATGAGACGATCACTCAAATGTTCACAAGATTCCTCGACATCATCAATCCTCTATCCTCGCTTGGAAAGCAGTACTCAAACTACGAGAAGATTCGTAAGTTGCTCAGAGGGTTACCAAAGATTTGGAACCCTAAGGTGACTGCCATCATAGAAGGAAACGATCTCACAATAATGTCAATAGAGACCTTGATGGGTAAGCTCATGACTCATGAGCTTGACCTCAAGGACTTCGAAGAGCCTGCTCCGAAGACCAGGGAGATCGCACTCAAAGCTCATCAGCGAAGGGCTAATCACGATGAGACCGAAGAAGATAACTCGGATGATGAAGACCAAGCTCTCATGGTTCGCAACTTCAGGAAATTCCTTCGCTTCAATCGAAGGAAGAAGGAATCACAAGAAGACGATGAAGAAGAGCCAACTTGTTACGGTTGCAAGAAGACTGGACATGTCCGAAAAGACTGCCCATTCCTGAAGAAGAGCAACCGCTATGAGAAGCCATACAAAAAGAACTCATCAAAGAAATATGCCAACACAGGCATTTGGCATGAAAGTGAAGCGAGTGACTCCGAGGAAGAAAAGGACTCTCCTCAAGATACAGCAAATGTGTGCCTAATGGCAACATCCAACAAGGTATCTAACGAAACTCTAGATGACTTCTCTTTTGATGAACTTGGCGATGCTTTCACAGATTTACTCGATGATCACAAAAAGGTCATCGGTAAATACAAACATGCCAAGGACAAAATCAAAAGTCTTGAAGATGAGATACAAAGAATTTCCTTACTTCTTGATAATGTTAGAAACACGACACCCACTAATGACCCTGATGAAGTATCCAAGCTTAAATTAAGCTTACATGATGCTGAAGCACGTATTGAGCAACAAACTCAAGAAATCACTACACTCAACACGTTGCTTGCTGAAGAAAAGAGTAGACACACGATTTCCATGACTAAGATATATGGCTTAAATATTAAGGTTAATGAACTGCAAGCTGTTTCTAAAAGATTAGAAACCAAATTGGGTAAACAGGTTGTTCAACCTCAAACCCAATCACATGGGCACAACACCACTCATGCTAGTCAACCACGTCATTCTCATGCAGCACATAACCATGCATTTATATACACAAACTTTCACAAACCACGTGCACGTAAGAATAATTCTCACTCAGTACACAATCATCATGCACAAAGACACAATCAACATCACTCCACACATAGGAATCATCATACCATGCCATATAGACAAGATCATCATGCAATGCCATATAGACAAGATCATCATGCAATGCCATATAGACAAGATCATCATATGCCATATAGACAAAATCATCATACCATGCCATATAGACAAGATCATCATGCAATGCCATATAGACAAGATCATCATATGCCATATAGACAAAATCATCATGCCATGCCATATAGACAATATCAGCATGTCACACATCATAGACAATACCATCATGATATGCCTCATAGACACCATCACCATGCCACTCATTCTATGCATAATCATCATCACCATGCTAACTCTTCACATCATATCCATCCTCATCCTGTTGCTTATAGATATTATTCTCATGCTCCTAATATAAATAAGAATGCTATATGTACTTACTGTGGATCACATGGACACATCTCACCACAGTACAAAGTTAGAAGACTTGTAGATAAAAAGATATATGCTTGGTTTCCAAAGACTAACTTTTCAGGACCCTCAAGAACTCGGGTACCAAAGGTCACATCTACTCTTGATGTAGGTGGACCTTCCCTCTTCAACTGAAAGTAAGTGGATTCTCGATAGTGGATGCTCGCGACATATGACGGAAGACGCAAATCTTTTTGCATCACTATCGATGAAGAGAGAAGGATATGTATCCTTCGGTAACAATCTCAAAGGGCACATAATAGGTAATGGTATCATTGGTCATCCTCCTTCTCCTGTAATAAAGGATGTCTGCCTAGTGACCGAGTTAAAGCATAACCTGCTCAGCATTAGTCATCTTGCTGATCATGGATATGATATTAACTTTGGACAAAACAGTTGCTACATCTATGATAGGTCAACAGGAGACATTGCTTTTGAAGGGAAAAGAGAGGACAACATATATATTTTCTATCTTTCTATAAATACTAACAATGCAGGTAGATGTCTATATGCCCACAAAGATGAACGACTACTTTGGCACCAGCGTCTTGGTCATGCCAACATGGATGCTATATCCAGGCTGTCTACCAAGAAGCTAGTGAGAGGATTGCCTGACATCACATTCAAAAAGGATACGGTATGTGCCGAATGTGAACTAAACAAGGCAACTAAATCCTCATTTCATTCCATCAACTCTGTAAGTACCACTAGACCCTTGCAACTACTTCATATGGATTTATTTGGTCCTAGTAGAATAGCTAGCCTTGGTGGCAAACTTTATGCATTTGTTATTGTTGATGATTTTTCGAGATTTACTTGGGTTTTCTTTCTCGCTAATAAGAGCGATGCTATTTCTGTTTTCAAAGTTTTTGTAAAGAAAGTTCAAAACGAAAAATGCTACATGATTACTCGAATCCGAAGTGATCATGGAGGCGAATTCGTAAATTATGATTTTGAAAATTTTTGTAATGCAAATGGTTTTGATCATGAATTTTCTTATCCTAGAACTCCTCAACAAAATGGTGTTATGGAGCGGAAGAATAGAACTCTCGGCGATATGGCCAGAGTCATGTTGAATAAATTTTCACTTCCGAAATACTTTTGGACAGAAGCTGTCAGTACAGCATGCCACATTTTGAATAGGATGCTGATTCGTCCCATTACGAAGAAAACACCCTATGAGCTTTGGTTTGGGAGAACCCCCAATGTTTCTTATTTTAAAGTTTTTGGTTGTAGATGTTTTATCCTTAACACCAAAGACAACTTAGGCAAATTTGATGCCAAAGCTGATGATGGTATCTTTCTTGGTTATGCCGCCAAGAGTAAGGGATATAGAGTTTTTAATAAACGCTCACTTATTGTGGAAGAGTCCACAAATGTGACTTTTGATGAAGATAACAGTGCAGTAAGTACTCTTGATGATGACGTTGAGCCATCAACTTCTACTCCAATGAATACTTCAATCGAAACTGATTCTCTCGAGGGTTTGCCTAAGAAATTCTCTTTCAAACCTTCTCATCCAGAAAATTTAGTTATAGGAGAAGTTTCACGTGGAGTAACTACTAGATCATCACTAAGGGACTCCGTTGCTAGCACTGCCTTCATTTCATAAGTAGAGCCTAAAAACATTTCTGAAGCTTTTAATGATAAATTTTGGATTTCTGCTATGCAAGAAGAACTCAACCAATTCGAGAGAAGCCAAGTATGGGAACTCGTTCCTAAACCGGTTAATCACTCGATAATTGGTACTAAATGGGTTTTTAGAAACAAAGTAAATGAAGATGGTTCAGTCACACGTAACAAAGCTCGTCTAGTAGCTCAAGGATACAACCAAGAGGAAGGTATCGACTACGATGAGACGTATGCTCCTGTTGCTAGACTAGAATCTATTCGGATGCTTTGTGCTTTTGCTAATTTTCAAAACTATAAATTATTTCAAATGGATGTGAAAAGTGCTTTCTTGAATGGTTTTATTAGGAGGAAGTTTATGTGAAACAACCTCCTGGCTTTGAAAATCACAAATTTCTCGACCACGTGTTCAAGCTAAAGAAAGTGCTTTATGGCCTCAAACAAGCCCCCAGAGCTTGGTATGAAAGGCTAAGTAGCTTCTTACTTGAGAAAGGTTTTTCAAAAGGGAAAATTGACACTACACTGTTTATAAAATCTTTTAAAGACACTATTCTGTTGATTCAAATCTATGTTGATGATATCATTTTTGGGTCTACTGATGAAACCCTCTGTCAAGAATTTGCCAAGTGTATGCAGACAAAATTTGAGATGAGCATGATGGGAGAGCTCAACTACTTTCTTGGCCTGCAAGTGAAACAAATGGCTAATGGAACTTTCATCTGTCAATCGAAGTATACCAAGGACATGCTGAATAAGTTCGATCTTGACAACGTCAAACCAATCAGCACTCCAATGGCTACTTCAACCAAACTCGAACCAGATGAGAGCGGCAAACCTGTTGATCAACGTAAGTATCGAGGTATGATAGACAGCTTACTTTATTTAACTGCTAGTCGTTTCGATATCATGTTTAGTGTTTGCCTATGTGCTAGATATCAAGCTAATCCTAAGGAATCACACATGACCGCGGTTAAGCGTATCTTTCGATACCTTAAAGGTACAGTTACAGTGGGCCTATGGTATCCTAAGTCCACATCATTTGACCTTATTGGTTACTCTGATGCTGACTTTGCTGGATGCAAGGTCGACCGTAAAAGTACGAGCGGCACATGTCATTTATTAGGAAAGGCTTTAGTCTCCTGGTTTAGCAAGAAGCAGAACTCTGTCGCACTATCCACAACAGAAGCTAAATACATAGCAGCTGGGCGTTGTTGTGCACAAATTCTGTAGATGAAGCAAACCCTTGAAGACTATAAGTTATCTTTCATGCATATACCTATATTCTGTGACAACACTAGTGCCATTAATTTGACTAAGAACCCTGTCTGCCACTCACGCACTAAACACATTGAGATTAGACACCACTTTTTGCGTGATCATCAGCAAAACGGCACGATTAACTTAGAATTTATTGACACTGATCATCAGCTAGCAGACTTCTTTACTAAGCCTTTATCCGAAGAGCACTTCAATTTCCTTTGTCGTGAACTTGGAATTTTAGATGAAGCGATCATAAATTGAAACTCACCTGCGTAAATATCGAGTATAGTATGATTCTTTTACGATGAATTTGGTATGGGTACAAGCCGAAAGGGTCCTTCTGACAATAAGGCGTAAAAGCCTAAGCGACACGGTGCACTAGTCCTCAGGACTACCGCTAGCTGGGATCCGGCCCCTGCAGCTAACCCATGGCAAATTCAAACTATTGAATTATATTATATTTCCTTGTTTATCATATGGTTTGTTTTGATTTATTATTGCCTATTTACTAATTTCTAAGTTCATTTCTGATATGAGTCTACCTCTCTATCTATCTGATTGATTTCATCAAACTTTTATCCTCATTTCTAACTCTTTTTCACCACTTAACCTTTTTCTCTAATTTTTGGCCTGACTTATGTTCTGGGACATGAACTCAGAACTCGGGCCGAACTCTGCCCCTACCAGAGTTCGGGCCGAGTTCGGTCCCATTGTTCCAGCGTCGGGGACAGCCTTCAGCCGTTGGATCATTTTAGATCATACGGTCAGAATTTTATCCGACCAAAGAAAACCCCCTCTTATATTTCGGGTTTTCTTCTCTCTCCTTCACTATTTCCTTCTTCTCCACCTCTCTAAACCTTCTTCCTACAAACCCTAACCCTAGTTTTTTGATCTAGAGTGCTCCATTGCTCCTCAAAATCAAAAAAAAGGGTTTTCTCATCATTCTCTTCCACTGTTTGTTGTTGATTTCAGGTATATCCCCTTCTTTCTCTCCATTTCAAGTTCTCTATTTTCTTGCAAATGGCTCCTCGCTTGCCCAATCGTGGGAAAAGGACTCGAACTGAGGGAGCTTCTTCTTCGAATCCTCCTCCTCCAATTGAGCAAGTAGTTGAACAACAACCCATTCATCCGTTGTTCAACCCGTCTTGTCCCCATGATCCGAATACATATGACGAACGATTATTTGTGTCGCTCAACGCGTCTAATGCGTGGTTTAGCGACTTTCGGACTCGTCCGGTGTTCGGGGGACATCCGATAAATTTTACAATATTTTCTCAATATGAATCATTGTTTCGTGATCTATGTTTGGATGAGTTAGTTGCCTCAAACTTTGTCATTTACCGTAGCGCCATCCAAATGTTTTATTGCAATTTAACTTTCGATGCAACCCACATCTATTCCCGGGTTGCCGGTATTGACATTGCTTTCAATGATTCTGAGTTGGAGGATTTTCTTGATCTTCTTAATCTCGATGCTTGGGATAAACTTGTGGAAGCTCGTCAATTTCAATTTGTTGGCGATACTTCTCTTGAAGGTTTCAAGGAGGAATTATGTGCTCCTAACATAAGTCCTCGGAAACTTATGGCCAAGCACCTCAACCCATATTTCTATGAACTTCATCGAATCATTTTTAACACTATCTTGCCAAAAGCTGGCTCCACTGATGAAGTTACCTACTTTGAGATATCTGCTTTGTATCACCTTCATTATCGTATCCCCTTCAATCTTCCTAGGATAATGATGGACTGGATGATAAATTGTAGGAAGAAACCAAGAGCATTGGTTTATCCTTTATATCTTCCTATGGTTTTTCGTGTGTTCATTATTCCTATTCATGACTGTCAGTTCTTGCCTGCTCCTGCTTTCCTGTCCAAGGCACGACGTACTCAGGCAGTCGTCGCCTCTCCTGAGGCTTCTGAGCATTCTGATGATGAGGAGCCTGACGCCCTTCCACTCGGTCAGGATGCACCACTTCCACCTGCCACTCTTGAGTCTATTCAGACTATGCTCCGGGATCGTTTTGACCTTGAGGACGAGCGCTGGACCCAGCTGGATTATCATACTACTCTACAGATGAGTGCCCTCGGCAACTCCCTGCATGATATACGGTACTCCATGTCTCATCATCTGCACATTCCCATGGAGCGGGATCCTGAGCGCGCGGGCCATCGCATTGATGATCCATGGGTCATGCGTTACATGGATCCGGATGCTGCATTTCTGGACCCCCGTCGATCCTTCCCTGGTCCTTCAGACCCTCCAGGACCTTCTAGTGCTCCGTGATGGAGATTGGCTAGATCTGCTGCTGCTACTGATGATGATCTTAGTTGATGCTTTTTTATTTCAGTTATTTAGTTTATTATGGATTTATGTACTTGGTTTTATATACTCAAACTCTGGTTTGACACTTGGTTGTATGGATGACATTTTATGCTCATTATCATAGTTTTACTTTATGCTAGTGACTCATTTTGTTTAGTCATACACTGTTTCTTCTCTGCTTGGTGTGGTTGCATCACTCTTAATTGTCTATACTGCAGTTTATATGATCTTTCATTCATATGCAGTCTATATTGCTAACTGCCAAAAGGGGGAGAACTATGTATATTCTGGCTAGATATATTTAGTATCATATCTTTCGCTTTCGTATATCTGTGGCTTGTTTGTGCTTTTTGGAGATATTATACAGGTTCAATGCATTCTTTACGGGGGAGCTATTTCTTCTAGCTCAGCGTCGTTCACTGATCACGGGGGAGCTCTTATTTCTAGCTCGGCATCGATTATGGGGTAGCTATGTTGCTATGATCAACTGTGTCCAGGTATGAATGTTGAATATACATATATTATTTTGTTAATTATCAATATGGGGGAGATTGTTGACACAAAGTCACAGTCAACCAAATATTGACAATATTGACTAAATAATATCTGTAATAATTCAATACGATACACGACGTCTGCATTAAGCTCAAGACAGAAGACAGCTCAGCTTCCGTGTCTCAGTTGATTCGAGTCTGTATTTTACACTTTCTTTGAGTCTAGACTAATGTAATCTGAGTCATGCTGAGCTCTTGAAACTTAGACTATAGCCTACCCAAAAATCCCAAAGCTCCACCATACCAGAAATTCCCAAATGGTCCCCTTTGAACCACTCTGTGCTCTGGAGACAGAGTTCGGGCCGAACTCTGCCTCCACAGAGAGTTCGGGCCGAACTCTGTCCCCTAGAAATCAGTATCCCTAATTTTAGGGTTAGCTGGTTGCTAGTTGTCCAACGACCAAATATTTGAATTTTCCTACCCGAATTCTGGCCGAATTCTGCCTATAAAAACACTATAAATAGGGCATGAATTCTCTCATTCCAATCCATCCAATCTTCTCTTCTCTTCTCTCTTATAAGCTCAAAGAAGCCATATCCTTCCCATCTACTAGCCATAAGCCTCCTAAGTCTCGAGTGCTCAGCATCTCTCAGTTAGGATTCTTGTGCAAGAGTCGAAGAAGTCGCTTGGACAATTCCAAGCAAATCGCCACTGCGATCCTCTGTTAGAAGTTGACGTGCTCTTCTGAAGTAAAGGCACGGGTTGTAAACTACTATTTCACAAATAGTGGATTTAATCCTGAGCTAGAGTTCTCAGGCCTGGACTAGTCCTCCACGAGGGAAACCAGGTTAAAATTGCTGTGTTTGCGTATGCTTTTTTGCTCTCTATTTATTTTTCGCACTTTACTCTGATTATTTATTGTTGGTGAAAGAGTTATTTTTAATTGGCTATTTTTCTATATAAACTCTATTCACCCCCCTCTAGAGTTGCCAAACTGTTCTTCAGTATGCTTCTTATCGTTCGGGAACATCTTGATCTGGTTATAGCCCGAGACTCATCCATGAAGGACATGTGCTTGAGCCACATGTATTATCAATCATTATGTTGATGATTGGATGGGGGAACTCATCCTTGGGACAAGCGGAATTAAGATCTCGAAAGTCTATACAGACCCAAATTTTTTCGTTCTTTTTGGTAATAGGGACAAAATTGGCTACCTAGTCTGGGTATTGTTCTTCGCGAATAAACCCACTTATTATGAGTTTATTTACTTCCTTCTGGATGGTGTCTATGACATTGGGATGGAAGAGTCATTGTTGTTGCTTAATAGGCTTAGCGTTGGGTAAGATGTTAAGTTTATGCATTGCGACTTGCGGATCCAACCCTGGCATGTCTTCGTAGCTCCAGGCGAAGACGTTGATGTATTCCTTGATGAGTTGTACTAAGGACTCTCGACCTTCCCCTGATAGACTTTTACTGATACAGATAGGCTTGGGTGAAGATTCATCCCCAAGTCAATTTGTTCGACTTTATCTTTAGTGGGAGGCTCTCGTTGCTCGAAACACAATTTCCATTGAGATCCCAGACGTTGAGCCTAAGATTCTTCTTCGAAGAACTCTAACGTTTGATCGTTGTCTTCCTCTGGAGGATGTGCGGACATCATTTTGACTAACAGCACTTTTCTGAAGATTGGACCAATGCTGGTATCGGAGTCCCAAGTGGAGGCTTCGGAAGAATAAGAATTTATCTCAACCTCAGTTTTTGAACTCTCTGGGGTTGTTGAAGGCGTTGCATAACCTACCCCCCAGCAAATGCGGTGATAGTAGTCCTGAGGCTTCCCTTTTGGAACGGAAAGTCATAGGGAAGACGTCGACCTTTGTCGTAGTTCAACCCTTTACGACTATTCAAGTCATAACCCATCTTTTGGATGAGGTACTTTGCTTGAGTGGCATAACGGTATATTTGCAGATAATGCATCAAAACGATATTCAGAACAAACCCGCTAAATGTTTAAATTCAAATCTATAATCTAAGGCTGGCCTCCGAATGCTCTACCTCCCCAAAAAAGTCCAAAGTGCATAAGGCAGCAAGCATGGCAAGTCACCTGCAACGATCCAGTCAGAAAAGAAGCAAAGTACAACCCTATTGCAATAATATAACTTAAGACAAAATAAGCTAGACAAATAGAGATGCAATAGAATATAAGGAAACATGTATATGAACTGGAAGTCCAGAACGACCCAGTTAGACTAGGTCGATATAAAGAAGTCAGGATTCGCAAGAATTAGGAATATATGATTGGTCATGGCCAAGGATTAATCGAAGGATATTCATATAAATAAATATTTATAATTATTTTATAAAATACTTGTCATATTGGAAACTATATTACCCAAAATATTTTAAAGATGAATATTCAAAAAATTAGTTTAGGGCAAAAGATCATATTTTCGTAAAACTTTAGGCCCCGTTTGGTTTGCAGGATTGGACAACGTAATATAATTGGTATTACGTTGTCAATCTAACTCGAGTTTTTGGTTGGACAAAAAAATTAGATGTAATGTAATCACGATTACAAGTTTGATTACATTACATCAGTTTCTTCTAAACACAATTACATCAAAAAACCTATGTAATTGCAATTACATTACAACTTAAGCGGAAGATTGGTATGCTATAATTTGGTCGTTTTGTTCGTTTTTGGTTATTTTTGTCGTTTTTGTTTATTTTTTGTCTTTTTTTGCCTTTTTTGTTCGTTTTTGGTCTTTTTTGTAATGCCCCGCTCCGCACGGCGCATTACGCTGAAGCGTTGACTCAACGAGTCACGTGGACCGAAAGAATGTATCGATGCAAGACGATACGAATGGCTAAGTTGTCCCGAGCAACGCATCGAACTAAGTCGATGCGAAGAGTTGCCTTGTCCCTAAGAATGCATCGAGTGAATCGATACGAAGCACCGCGTTGCCCCGAAGGATGAGTACATTGAATCGGCTCGAAGATTCTAAGAAATCGAATCGACCAAGGCGCAAGTCCGAATCGAAGCAAGTATTGATTTTAGTTGGTTTCGTGTGCAGGTCATACTTTGATGCGAAAATATTAGAGGTCGATCTTCGGCAATATTTAGTAAGGGGTCCACGGAACCAAATCGACGCCTTACGATGGGCTGAGGCTTGGGCACGCTAAGACAAACCGGACGTATAAATTCAACAAGCACGAAGTGCTCGAATGGCTAAGTCAGGAGAGTGGCCGTGCAACAAAGATAGGGAATCGAGCCGCATCGGCTCGGCGAAACGGCGAAGGCAAATCGACTCAAGGTGGGAGGATTGACTTCTTTTTACTCCTTCATTCGATAAGTCAAATGTATCATTGTATGCTAAAAAGTTAACCTATCGACGCCACGGGCGTGGTCCGATCGGAAGTAAATCATAACGTGTGTCGAACACTAAACTAGTACAATTGAAATGAAATGTGCATCAAATGCACAAGTCGCTACGGAACATTGGATATCGCTAAGGCGAGCGCCTCGGTGCGCAAGCCGCAATAACATGGGATAACTGTACTCGGCGAGTGCCTTAGTGCACGAACCATACTGTGCCTTCGCGCACGAGTTAGAACGGCTAGAACATTGAAAGACAATAGGCGAGCGCCCTAGCGCGCAAGCCCCGAACATTGAATGCTAAGTTATAGAACAATTGATATACGATCGAAACGTGCCTACGTGCACGAGATCACAAAAGACGGCGAATGTGCGCAGCTACACAATACATACAAAAGATGGCATCGTTGCGACGAGAAGAACAGTTGTGGCACGGATATGGCATAACTGTCGACGCGGCATGGTGCCTTCGAAATGTTCATGGCCTTTGGGCGTTCGACGTGAACATTGAGGCGTTGCGCCAATTGAAATAGCGATAAGCGAACTTGCTTGGTTGTATGAATTATAAGATTCGTTGCATGGCCAAATGGTCAAATGGTCAAATGGACTTAAAGATATAAAAGCCCGTGCATGGGCAAATCCCTCGAACGTGATCACCAGGGCGCTGGGACGGTTCGGCCTAGGAGGGATTCGTATTCAGTATTGTTGGCGCCACATCGACCAGACGGTTAGCGACCTTATGGCGAATGTGTGTGTTAAGCCACTTGCTGCGATTATTTCGGTGGCCTCTGATTGACGGTTAGCAACCGCACGGAGTTAACATCGTCTTATGTTTCGAATATAAGTCTATTCTAGCTGTGACAAGCTAGTGACCTTCATATAGTTACTAAGGGCGATGGGTTGGAAGTGCAAGGTACGGTTATCTTGTACGGACGGATCCTGGGTCGAAGGTGCGCGGTACACTCTTATCGTGCACGTATAGATCCGCATAGAGATGCACTTATAACATGACAGGGAAAATAGATAGGCGTATTCACCTTGCGTCGGTGCAAGGGACGAGTGCGTCGACTTGGTAAGTCGCGCCACGAATCAAACACGAAGATTGCTTGCTTGCCTGATTACTTACGCGAATTGAATAACATGCTTGCCATGCTAAATATGCTTTACGTTTTCGTATATGCCATGAAATTGACCCTAAGGAGAACATAGCAAGATCATAAGCTAAGTTGCATGCTTCAACATGAATACTAAAATGTCGGTTTAGAAAGATAGTCTTTTCGTCGGCACATGCGAGGACGAACGTGCTGATCCCCCACCAGCTTTTATGCAGGGCACGGGGAATGGATTGCTCGAAGCGAAGTGTTGCTTGAACGCGTTGAGGCTCGAAATGCCGAGGCGTATTGAAGCGTGCGATCGCTTGACGCTCGGACTTGCAACAGGATTGATGCGGCCGAGATATAGAAGGCATGATGTATGGAACGGTGAAATCCTTTCTGGGCAAGAGAGAACCTGAGTGTTGTAGCCAATCTGGCATATATTGATAGGCTATCAAAAGCCTTGTAATCCGATTTCGAATATCAATAAAGAGATTTGTTTCGTATACTCTGTTTTCCTTTCGTTGTGAATACCAACTCAAAAGATAACCATTTGAGAACTTGTCATCTTGCCTTGCACGAGCGCCACTCCAGGCTCGTGTGGCATCACGCCCCAGCGAGGACGATGATTCGGGTGATTCCGGGTCGGGGCGTGACAAATTGGTATCAGAGCTCTAGGCTCAATTTCCTCTGGACGTTTGCTACATCTCCATTCGAAAAGTTGTCCACCACCAATCGAAACCACTCTTGACTCTACTCGATGTCGCACTGGATGTTCCATACAATAAGTCTAATACAACCATGTAATTTTGCCGCGTGTTGTTTGGAAATTACATGGTGTTCGTTGGAAAAAGTCGGAAAAGGTTTGTTGCTAAAAGCGCAACAAGTTACGAGATACGAATTTGAGAATTGTTGCCGTGGATGCAACACGTCGTGAATTCGGATTTGAGATATTCGCTGGTTGCAACGATCGATACGAGAAACGTTGGTTGCATCGATACAATGAAAGTCGTAGAATATTGCTGCAGCAATTGCCACGCGTTGATTGTAAATGATGTGTTGAAAAGTCGAAGAAAGTTGATATGGAATGTGTTGAAACGGATTCACATATCGATTTTGAATGCGCGTTGCGATGGAAAGTGATAAGTCAATATCGAATGTGTTGAAACGGATTTGAGCATTGACTTGGATGTCGAAAATGAAATGTTAAATCGTTGCACGAGATGCAATGAATGTCGAAGATAAGTCTGTGTACGATGTGCATTTGCGTATCGAAAGTAAAATGTTGCACGTGGTGCAACGCGTATCAAAAAATAAAATCGTTGCACAAGATGCAACGGATATCGATAATAAAAATTTGCACAAGATACAAACGGAAGAAAACAAAAGTTATAAATCGAGAAAATGAGATCGGTTCGGTTGCGCACCGAGTTCGTGTTGGCAAATGATTGCATTGGCCGAATTGTGTCGGATTTAATTTAAATCAAAGTTACGGTTGTGATCATGCACGATCACTGCAGAAATCGTAAGTCGGAAGAGATCGTCGGTTTATACTAAGTATAGTACAAGGGAAATGACTTGATTGTGAGTGGTATATGCTATACCACGTAGGCGATGAATGACTCGATTCCGAGTGGTATATGGGATACCACTTATGCGATGAATTGCATCGGCGTATTGTGAGAATTGCGGAAGGTTTGTCCGCAACAGACGGGTGAGTACCGAGACTCGATTGAAAATTTGTGCGACGGCATGTTGATGCAAGTGTTCTTCGAAAATCGGTTGGGACGATAAGGCGAGACACGTAGCAATGAATGATACGTTGGACAAAAATTATAAGTTGGTCGGACGACCGAGACTAGCAAAACGATTATGCCTTGAGGCAACAATCGGATCGACGGGATAGGAAATTCGAAACGTTGAAATCGAATCGCACGACTTGCGAGCTCGATGAAAATGTTGGGCGAGGCAAATCGAATCGCACGACTTGCGATCTCGATAGGAATGTTTGGCTAGGTGAATTGAATCGCACAAATTGCAATTTCGACAGAAATGTGGGGCGATGCGAATTGTAATCGAATCGCACGATATGCGACTTCGGTGAAGAGTTGGTTGACGGGAGTAATCGTGCCTAAGAAATAGTTGGTTACGTTACGGCAAAACTCATTTGAGTACGACTGAAAACACGCAAAACTTAGAGGGCGAGATCGTATGACTTGAGGGTTCGATGTTGGATAATCGGTAACTCAGTTACGCGATCGAAGTATAGCGGGATGCGGCAAATCGGAGAACGAGTAGATGCGTATGGAAAAGTTTGTTGCGAACTTGGATGTATGCAAGGCGAGTTAAGTTGACGTTGAAAACAGATTCAAAGTTGACCCTTACGTTATCGAAATGGATACGGCGTATCGAGATCGATACGTAAGGAAACGTAAGCGATGTGAGAATGCAAAATGGAGGGCGCCTTGCGCTATCAAAATTATGTAAGTAAGGATACGAGAATGAACGAACTTGGTTGATCGTAAATTTTGTGATTGATCAAAGACGAGACTATAAGTCATCGACGATTGCTCGATGCGTATAGCATCTCGTGTGTCGACCCGCGAATAAGATAGACTCGAATCCGATACGAGTAGATGTTTCGTAAATTTGCGGAATCATCAACGGCAGTGCATGACTTGACTCGGAGGATAGTTGTGCATCAGTTGCGCCGATAGAAATGGTTGTGTCCGAAATTGGGTATTCGCATAGAATCGTCGGAACATGATTTGGCTCCGAAATAAGATATAGCATGGTTCGTATTAAACTGTCCTTCGTTAATGATCCACAATTATCGAGCGTAGCTTCGGGGCAGCTGACCCTAGAAGACTTGACCGCCAAATCAAATTGAATGCTGCAGACCGTAAGATGACCCATGCGATATCGTATAGAGGATTGCACCGATAACAAATATAACCCGGTGCATGTTGATGATAAGTCTAGACGATTGCGAGGAACATGCTATGCACGAGAGGGAACGATAAAGGAATGACCTATAAGTCATGTCGTTAGATTCGGATTCACCTTGCAATTGAGCTTGCGTGAATCGAACTTGTACTCGATGTTGCGAGACGGATAATTTGGGAATTTGGCTAGTGAATTCCTACTCGTTAGGAAATCGAATGTAAGATGCGTCGTTAAGACATTCGTGTCAAGGCGATCTTTGCCTTGAGCACCGTCTCCTTGATGTAAACTTTCGTGTCGGATAGATTGTGGCCTTTGTGCAATGTCAATTTAAACTTGCGTCGGGAGAATCTAAGCACGGGGATTATATGAGTAAACCTAGCGGGCATAGCCCTGAATGTTGATGCATTTGCAAGTCAACAAAGAAAATCGTATCGAGACAAGTTGCAAGCGAGACTTCGGAAATAGTTGGATGGCGATATCGAACGCAAGGCGTTGCGAAGAATCGTTGCGATCGGATGCGCGATGGCTTGACGCGACGCATAGAGTTGGTAGTCCATATGAAACATACGAAATGAGAAAGGCGACATTGAATCGCGCAGCGTTATGCAATGAAATTACGAGAACAAGTGCTAAGGATAAGTCTGATCGAGAGTACGAGATGGCAAGCATAGGATTGAAATTTACCTGTCAGCTTTGTTTCAATTTGCTACGACTAGACTTGGTCGAAATACATATATCTTCGGGACGCCTTGAATATAGGTACAAATCCAAATCGAGTTGTATCCAAATTCAAATCGAGCTGCAGGGATGACTTTGAAATGCTAGTGAAAAGCTTGCGAGATATTATGAAATCGAACAACATTCGTGGGACGAGATCGTGAAACGATCTATAAAACACTTATTCAGAGTGTTGGTTTTGGTTCGAGGACGAACCTTGTTTTGAGTGGTATATTCTGTAATGCCCCGCTCTGCACGGCGCATTACGCTGAAGCGTTGACTCAACGAGTCGCGTGGACCGAAAGAATGTATCGATGCAAAACGATACGAATGGCTAAGTTGTCCCGAGCAACGCATCGAACTAAGTCGATGCGAAGAGTTGCCTTGTCCCTAAGAATGCATCGAGTGAATCGATGCGAAGCGCCGCGTTGCCCCGAAGGATGAGTGCATTGAATCGGCTCGAAGATGCTAAGAAATCGAATCGACCAAGGCGCAAGTCCGAATCGAAGCAAGTATTGATTTTAGTTGGTTTCGTGTGCAGGTCATACTTTGACGCGAAAATATTAGAGGTCGATCTTCGGCAATATTTAGTAAGGGGTCCACGGAACCAAATCGACGCCTTGCGACGGGCTGAGGCTTGGGCACGCTAAGACAAACCGGACGTATAAATTCAACAAGCACGAAGTGCTCGAATGGCTAAGTCAGGAGAGTGGCCGTGCAACAAAGATAGGGAATCGAGCCGCATCGGCTCGGCGAAACGGCGAAGGCAAATCGACTCAAGGTGGGAGGATTGACTTCTTTTTACTCCTTCATTCGATAAGTCAAATGTATCATTGTATGCTAAAAAGTTAACCTATCGACGCCACGGGCGTGGTCCGATCGGAAGTAAATCATAACGTGTGTCGAACACTAAACTAGTACAATTGAAATGAAATGTGCATCAAATGCACAAGTCGCTACGGAACATTGGATATCGCTAAGGCGAGCGCCTCGGTGCGCAAGCCGCAATAACATGGGATAACTGTACTCGACGAGTGCCTTAGTGCACGAACCATACTGTGCCTTCGCGCACGAGTTAGAACGGCTAGAACATTGAAAGACAATAGGCGAGCGCCCTAGCGCGCAAGCCCCGAACATTGAATGCTAAGTTATAGAACAATTGATATACGATCGAAACGTGCCTACGTGTACGAGATCACAAAAGACGGCGAATGTGCGCAGCTACACAATACATACAAAAGATGGCATCGTTGCGACGAGAAGAACAGTTGTGGCACGGATATGGCATAACTGTCGACGCGGCATGGTGCCTTCGAAATGTTCATGGCCTTTGGGCGTTCGACGTGAACATTGAGGCGTTGCGCCAATTGAAATAGCGATAAGCGAACTTGCTTGGTTGTATGAAATATAAGATTCGTTGCATGGCCAAATGGTCAAATGGTCAAATGGACTTAAAGATATAAAAGCCCGTGCATGGGCAAATCCCTCGAACGTGATCACCAGGGCGCTGGGACGGTTCGGCCTAGGAGGGATTCGTATTCAGTATTGTTGGCGCCACATCGACCAGACGGTTAGCGACCTTATGGCGAATGTGTGTGTTAAGCCACTTGCTGCGATTATTTCGGTGGCCTCTGATTGACGGTTAGCAACCGCACGGAGTTAACATCGTCTTATGTTTCGAATATAAGTCTATTCTAGCTGTGACAAGCTAGTGACCTTCATATAGTTACTAAGGGCGATGGGTTGGAAGTGCAAGGTACGGTTATCTTGTACGGACGGATCCTGGGTCGAAGGTGCGCGGTACACTCTTATCGTGCACGTATAGATCCGCATAGAGATGCACTTATAACATGACAGGGAAAATAGATAGGCGTATTCACCTTGCGTCGGTGCAAGGGACGAGTGCGTCGACTTAGTAAGTCGCGCCACGAATCAAACACGAAGATTGCTTGCTTGCCTGATTACTTACGCGAATTGAATAACATGCTTGCCATGCTAAATATGCTTTACGTTTTCGTATATGCCATGAAATTGACCCTAAGGAGAACATAGCAAGATCATAAGCTAAGTTGCATGCTTCAACATGAATACTAAAATGTCGGTTTAGAAAGATAGTCTTTTCGTCGGCACATGCGAGGACGAACGTGCTGATCCCCCACCAGCTTTTATGCAGGGCACGGGGAATGGATTGCTCGAAGCGAAGTGTTGCTTGAACGCGTTGAGGCTCGGAATGCCGAGGCGTATTGAAGCGTGCGATCGCTTGACGCTCGGACTTGCAACAGGATTGATGCGGCCGAGATATAGAAGGCATGATGTATGGAACGGTGAAATCCTTTGTGGGCAAGAGAGAACCTGAGTGTTGTAGCCAATCTGGCATATATTGATAGGCTATCAAAAGCCTTGTAATCCGATTTCGAATATCAATAAAGAGATTTGTTTCGTATACTCTGTTTTCCTTTCGTTGTGAATACCAACTCAAAAGATAACCATTTGAGAACTTGTCATCTTGCCTTGCACGAGCGCCACTCCAGGCTCGTGCGGCATCACGCCCCAGCGAGGACGATGATTCGGGTGATTCCGGGTCGGGGCGTGACATTTTTTGTCCTTTTTCGTTTTTTGCCATTTTTGTTTTTTTTTGTCGTTTTTGTCCTTCTTTGTCGTTTTTTCATTTTTGGCCGTTTTTGTTAGTTTTTTGTCGTTTTTGTTTATTTTTCTTTTTTTTTGCCCTTTTTGGTCTTTTTTTATTTTTTTGCCATTTTTGTTCATTTTTGTTCCTTTTTGTCCTTTTGTTAGTTTTTTGTCGTTTTGTTTGTTTTTTTATCGTTTTTTTTTTATTTTTTTGCCTTTTTTGTTTGTTTTTTCGTTTTTTTTTGCCATTTTTATTCGTTTTTTGTCGTTTTTGTCCTTTTTGTTCATTTTTTGCCGATTTGTTCGTTTTTGACCTTTTTTGTCTTTTTTTATCGTTTTGTTCATTTTTTTCCCCGTTCTTGTTCGTTTTTTGTCGTTTTTGATCGTTTTGGGCCCTTCTTTTTCGATTTTTGGTCGTTTTTGTACATTTTTGGCCGTTTTTAGCCGCTTTTGGTTGCTTTTGCACGTTTATTAATCTTTTTTGTCAATTTTGTACATTTTTTGTTGGTTTTGCACGTTTTTCATTATTTTTGCTTTATTTGCACGTCTTTTGCCCTTTTGCACGCTTTTTTAATCAATTTTTGTCAATGTTGTACGTTTTTATCATTTTTAGTCGATTTTGTACGTTTTTGACCAATTTTCACATTTATATCATTTTTTGCCCTTTTGTGGCCGTTTTGTACGTTGATTAAAAACTTTTTGGTCGATTTTGCACTGTTTTTTGCCGTTTTTATATTTTTGGTCGATTTTGCTCATGTTTGCACATTTTTTATCGTTTTTGATCATTTTTGGTCGTTTTTGAAATAACATGTAGGCAACTCTAGAGGGGGGTGAATAGAGTTTGTGTCGATAATCCCCAAATAAAAATTAACTCTATATCACCTTCACAAAACAACTATCAAGATAGTAAATAAATCCGAGAGAAATACGGAAGTAAATAAAGATCAGAAGAGCGTACGCAAACACAGCAGTTTTAACCTGGTTTTCATCATGGAGGACTAGTCCAGGTCTGATAACTCTAGCTCAGGAATAAAATCCACTATTTATGAAATAGTGTACAACTACGTGCCTTTACTCAGAAGAGCACGCCAACTTATTACAGATTCGCAAGTGACGAAACATGGAATTGTCCAAGTGACTTTTCTTTCACTCTTGCACACAACTTCTAGCTGATATCGCACTGAGCACCTTTGGCTAAGGAGAGTTATGGCTTAGGAGATATGAAAGAATGAAGCTTGGAGTAGTAGAGCTTAGAAAGCTCGAATATTTGAAGGTAAGAGATGATTATGAAGTGAAAGAATTCAAGCTCTATTTATACTACTCTGGGGAGGCAGAGTTCGGCCCGAATTCTGCCCCAAGAATTCAAATTTTGAACATTGGACATCTTGTACTAAGCAGGCCCAAAAAATTAACGTGCTGGAAATCAGGAGACAGAGTTCGGCCCGAACTCTGTGTGGGGGTAGAGTTCGGCCCGAACTCTACCTCCTAGGTGGCAGAATGACTTTTGGGCCTTTGGGCTTTGTTTGGCTTGGTGGAGCTTGGGCTTGGTTCAGGAATTGGTCTGTTTGTTTGGTAGAGCTTGGAGAGATATGATTAGAGGTTGAGATGACTCAGTGCGACTCAACGTACACATTCTCATAGACTCAATAAATTGAAGATTATAGACTTGGAACAAATAGGAAAACCAAGAGCCCTTTTGAAGACGCCTTTCTTCTGATATTTGAGTAGTCCTAAAGACGTCTTTTTCCTTGACAGTAGTCGTCCAAAGATAAGCAGATCTGGAAATCTGAATACCTTTCGGGGCTTCGCCACCGAACCCCCGACGAGGGGCGCTGCCCCTTCGACCCCTGTCGGCTGACCGGACAGCGGAACCCCCGATGCGAGGCCCCACATAGGTCGCTAGGCGGTTCGGAGAAATCTCTTTGTATGATGTCGTCTTTGGTCCATCATTAATTCTTCATTGCCTATGTCCTTGTTTGATCATGTTTGATCATGCTTACTGCATGTCTACAAATATATGTTTGGCCAGCAAAATATGTTGCAGTACGATACAAGCATAGCAATATAATATAGGACAATTAGGACAATGCTAAGTTTAAGTAGCAACATGATAGTAAGTATATGAATATTAGTGACATCATTATGTTAAACTTAACTGATTAGCCATATTCAAAAACATGATGTAATCATTAGGCCAACAATCTTCCCCTTTTTTATTATGGCAAATCGGTTAAGTTTAAGACAGATACGATAGATGCATGAATCACTAATAAAAACATATGCGTGCTAACTTAAACTTATTTCTCCCTCTTTGGCATGATCAAAAAAATAAGCTCCCCTATAATATGAGATAAAACAAACTCAAGCATAAGTAAAGGAGGAAGGCATAGACAATCATGATCAAGATATACTAAATGAAGAACAATGGGAGAAGTGTGTAAAGACAAGTATAGAAACTACATACCCAATGAAGAGAGCCAATTAGCTTGTCAAAACACAAATAGTTGGTAAAACTAAAAGAATTTGAAAATAATCAATAGATAGTTTACCAACATGAAATCCAAGAAAGACATCCAAAAACATAGTATGATATGATATATTGCTCTAGTTTTGGAAGAGAAAAAATTACAATAAAAAACTATGGAGATTAGATAATTGTAAATAATAGATATCAAAGAAGAAAGATACCAATTGAGATATTGAAATAGACAAACTTGATATCAATTAAAATATATAAACTTGAAACATTGATCAATGAAACTATGATAGTCATAATTGTCCACAGATAAATAGTGAAACAAAATAAAGGAATGATCAATGTAAAATAGAGCAATTGATATAAAATGATCTCATTATTTGCAAATCTATTTGCTTATCCAAAATTCATACATTTGAACTCAATTACCTTATCATGCTATATGAATACCCTTTAGATAAACATGAAGGTAAAGGAGAAAAAAGTTTGAGTAAGAGAAATTCAGTCGACTTGAACGCTCTCCCTCAAACTATTACCAATATAGATAAATAATGAATTTTGGATAAGTCCTTAACAAGGAAAGTCAAATCAACTAAGCATACAAGGAAAGCCAAATCAAAGAAAGCATAATAGTCATCAAAATAAGATATAAAAGTTAATATTAACGAGATGACTCATATAAAAGAGAGAGATAATATGATGAAAACAATTACATATACTCTCATAAACTTTTCATAAAATAACAGTATCATAACCTCAATCACTAAAAATATGGGTCAATGATGAACTATGTATACGATATATTAAAGGGTATAAATGAATTGAACCACTTTATTTGCTCCCCCTTAAAATATGCGTATCTAGTTCCAAAGCACTTATAGCAAAAAAAAATAATAACTTCAAGATCTAGGGGTAAATCAACTATTGATTTGTCCCCCGTGCTCAATGCATATAAGGCTATAAAAACGTCATAAAAACGAATAATGTTATCTTTAGTCAAGAAGAGATATCCACTTAATAGCTACTAAAGATGATAAATTAAAAGAATATTTCAATTTAGCACATGTAATCAAAGATGACATACACTAACCTATATAGGAGAATATCATATTGAAATATGATAGATCAATGCATGTTACATTTTGAGAAAAATGTCATCCTGAAAGGAATAAAGTCAATTAAATCAATCATGGTGAAAGTCAAAATATAGATCAAAAATACAAAAAATAAAACTCAAATATCATGTCCATGATTATCTAATTAAGAAATGATCAACCAATTTATTGCTTTGCATGGACTATGTATGTTTTACCACATATGTACCCATCAACGGGTAATAATCCAACATTGCTAATACTAAATGAGAAACCAATGAAGTTCAAATAGCAAAGAGCATATGTGATAATCTATAAGTAGTCAAAGTAGAGTAATAAATTAACTTCATAACCACATAATTAGATAATATAGGACTACTCAACCATTAGGATCATTCATCAAGAAAACCAATAAATAATTATGATCCGTCATAAATCTCATCTAAAAATAATATAAACAAACCAATAAAAAATATAGAAAAGAGTTAATATTATTTAAATGATTGCAAATTTATTCCAAAGAAATGATAATATGATAAAATCATGACCCAAAAGATGAGAGAAATTTAAGAGATGCTTACCAATGACTAGTATGGACGGAAGTTAAAGCGATGAATCACAAACTTCAATGGAAACAAAAAAAAATGGTCAAAGTAATTTAGAGACAAAACATATGTATCTACAAATCTTATCAAGAAAATTCATAAATCTTGTTTTTGTAAACTAGCATATCACATATATATTGAAATTCAAGAAGATAGCTAGATAAGTAAAAGTGAACAAAAATTATGTAGCTTAATCAATACATTGTAAATAAGCAAGCTACATAACTAATTAAGATTAATGAGGTAGGCCATTAACAGGATAAATGTGCTCATTAAATCTTAAGTCACTAACACTAAAGATATATGCTTAAGCATAGAGTTCACAATAAGGATAATACATTTTGAATGATCAAAATGATTTATATACTCTATAAGCAAGGATAAGAGTATAAGATGGCAAGTAAATGAATTAGACTCTTATCAAGTAAAGGACAAAAGAGATGTTCATGAAAACACAATAGAGCAAATCTTTTTGCCAAATATTGAGATTAACCCAAGATAATAAAATAATAGATTGATCTCGAGAATGCAAAATTATAGCCATTATGAAAGTGTATTCTCTAGAAATGGAAAATCTCAACACAAAAAGTTCAACTCATAGTAGCTAAATACATAAGAAGTATGATATATCAATTACATGTATTCTTATGTGCTACAAAAACATCATTGGACAATAATAAAAAAAATATTTATAGCTAGATATGATAATGTATTCTGGAACTTAGGGGTGGATCCAGAACTAGATAATGGTTGCAAGTAGACCTTAATAAATCTTAAGTCTATAAAGTATTGATTACTTTGGATTAGCTGTAGGGGCCGGTTCCCAGCTAGCGGTAGTCCGAAGACTAGTATACCGTATCGCTTCAGGCTATTTACACCTGTATAACAGAAGGACCCTTTCGGCTTGTTCCCAAAATGTTCTTTACTTTTAAGAATTTAGATTTAAAAAAATATATACAGTATCATCAAACAACATCAAAATCCAAAAACCCTAAGTATAAGAAAGGTAAATACCCAAATAATGAAAGAATGATCATCAAAATTTGCTAAGAATATTTTTAAAAACAAACATTTTTATAATGCACTTATGGAGATGAATATATAGAAGATACATGCTCAAAAATGTGCACTAATAAGTACAATGATTTTAATAAGTAAGGTAAAGCACAAAACCAAGCAATTCTTAAAAGAACTTTCATAAAAGTCATGAACAAGACACTAATAAACTTTTTCTCTTAACATTCTAACTTAAAGGTATTGAATAAATAAATATCAACAGTTGGAATCATTAATATATATATATATTTTTTTTTGGAATCATTAATATATATATATATATATATATATATATATATATATATATATATATATATCACAAATAGGCATACATGAAAAGATCAAAAATTAATTAAAAGACATGTATCAACAACAACAAAAAATAAAAAGATACATCAAAAGAAGACTTTAAGGAATATGCTAATTGATTCAAGAAAAGATAACACAAATTTGGTCAACAAAATCAATAGCTAAAGTATGAAGTAAGCACAAGTATGAATAGATACTCTTCAACATAATATGAAACTTGAGCATAACTCATATGCCTACATACAAATATTTATACAAAAATAGATGTCAATATAATAAATACATGATCTGCATGTAAATGAAGATTTAATGAATATAGTCATGTATCCTTAATGAATGTTTGAAAAACAATCACAAATTCAAAAACACGTATAAATAAGCTTTATTTGGCAAAGGCATAATAGATTCTCAAGAGGATAATCAAAATAAAACATGAGAATCAATAATGAATATATTATGTAAGCACAAGATTAAAAAGAAGTATAAGTGTATACTTGTCAAGTGATAAGAATCTTGTGCTAAACACATATATTCACAAATATCGATTAAAATAAATCTGACATATTAAATACAAATCATCAAGAAGTAATTATCTCAAAACTTTTAAAGACGAAGAGTTAAGAATGACGAGCTTGCATATATGAATGTGTCACACTACTAAAAAATGAGAGATAAACTACATAGTGTGAACTAATCAGTTAAGCTAAGTAACTAGTCATGCTAGATAAGAGAAATAATAAGAAAATTAACAAAGCATGCTAGTATTATATCTCACATTGATTTATATAATAAGCAACTAAAGGATATCAATGTGAGCTAGTAGCAAGACATCAAGAGAAATATGCTAGATTCTATAAATATAAATCATTTAAAGAGAATCGTTTAGCATATTACCAAAGTGGCTCTGGTTGTATCTCCTCTTCCTAATATTTTGATAGTTGTACAATAAGTAAACTATTTTGCTTTTTTAAAATTAAATATATTTTATTGTTCTTCTGTATTTCAAAATAAAATATTAGTGTCTTTAGAGAGATTTGAAAAGCATATTTAATTATTCATTTTATTTCTCGACCAAGGTGTTATCAAAGTTCTAGGATTTATAAAGATATATGTTTTACCTTATATATTATTCTTTATTATTATTATAAATTATTGATTTTGGTTTGTTCAATTTACAGGCCTTACACGGTTTTAGAATGTTTAGTAGTATCACCAAATGGTGATTTATTTATAAAAGGTTTGAAGTTATTTAAACTATTTTGGACAATCGTTAATAGGTCATGATTAGATCAAATGGTGTTTAAAATATCATTGATTTAGATTTGGCTAAATGTATTTAACGTTATTAAAAATAACTAGTATTACTTTCATTATTAATTTTGATTAATTGATATTTTATTGGATACGATAATTATCTTCTTGAAAAGTTTTGGTTTTTAAATAATTTAAATATCATTAGTATTGTGGAAAAAAATAAAAGATTTATCAAAGTATCTTTTAAATTAAGTTTTGGACTTATAAAGATATATGTTTTAAATTGCTTAATAATATCATTATAATTAAATTAAATTACTAGGAGTATTATTTATCTGAGATTAGATTGATAGTATTAAGCATTATTTGAATTATGATAATAACTATTTGGCTTTAGATTTTTAATTTATATGATTTGCTTGGGTTAAATATCATTTTAAACTTATATTTCCATCTTACTAAAGGATTTGGACTAAACTAGATTTATGTTAGATAACTAATTGAGTCCGAGCAGATATCATCCGATTTTGAAATCGGATCGATGCTTATCTTCCACGGATCAAATAGCCTACTTATATGCATAAGGAGAGATAGGGCCTTGTTCGTCCATAGCGAAAGATTTCTCCTCCCTTCGCCACGGCCAAATCCCCACACCGCCGCTCTCCTTAAAAAACCCAGGATCATCACCACAGCCATCCACACCCATCAACCATCAAACTAGACATGATGTGTATCGTGTCGGTGCCACCAAATTCTTATTCCAAATATTACAAACAACGGCGTACGGCCAATACAGAACCCCGACCACCGCCTACATCACCGACACACCCACAACGCCATAAAATTCCTTACCTGAACCACCGACGACCTCCGCCGCTCGACCTCCTACGCCGCCTGTCCCTCGTACACGGCCAGCACTTGTGGCCAGCGCCCCATGATCCATGTCTGAGCCGTGCCACGCCGCACCAGTCGATATTCAACGCCTCCACTGGGCGGCAGATCCGTCACCGCCACCCCGATCCGTGCTCCCTTTCGTGACTTCGAACCAACGCTGCACAGACTTGACCCCGCTCCGTCCCTCTGCTGGTGCGAGCCACCAGCGTCACGCTGCGGGCGAGCACCCCCGCAAGGAGCTCTTCGTCCACCGGATCACGACCGTACCGTCGGCGAACACCACTGGAGTTGTCTCCACCTTGCCGGCTCCTCCTCCCGGCGGGTTTTCTTCCAGCGGAACCGTGGCGTCCAGCCACCGACACCATCCTCCGCCGACGTGGTGACGAGCTCGGTCTTTCCTCCACGAGCCGTGCTTGAGCCCGCCGCTCTTGGCCGACTCCGTCGCGCGCCCCGCCGTACAGATCTACTCGACGCCATGGCCGAGACCCTCCGTCGCCCGCGCCCAAATTGGCCACCCCAGCTCGATCCCTTCGCGCTCTGTCGCACCAGCAATTGGCACCGACCATCGCGGCGGCCAGCCCTCGCCGGCAGCCGTGTCCTCGCGAACGACCACCGGTGCGCACCAGGTCGCGCCTGCGCCCGCCACCGCGTCCGCTCAAGAGCTGCGGTCAGCTCCTCCATTCCAGCCGATAAGCTTCTCTCCGACCCCTCTCTCTCCAGCTCTCCTCTCTCTCTCTCTAAACCCTTCTCTCGCTTCTTCTTCCTCTCCACAGATCTGGTGCTCTTTCCCTTCCTTTCTTCTTCCTTTAATTGCTTCTCTTTCCTAACAAATGCTTTGTTCTTTTTAAGTTTTGCATTTTGTATTTGGGCTGGGTATTTGGGCCTTGGGATATTTTTCTAGTAAATAAGGAATAAACTTTGGGATGTGATTTCCTTTTGGTTTTGGGCCTCCAGTTTATAGGAGTAATAGTTAATTTTATGTTTTATTGAGAACAATTAGTATAGTATTTGCTGTTAGTAATATACAAGTACAATTAAGTTATATATGTTATCTAAATTATTCTTATTATTATTATGACAAAGAAGAGAAGTGAAATTGGGCTTGGGCATGAGGGTTTTAATATAGAGAATATTTTGATGGGCTTTTAGAGACTTATATAGTTTGGGCCTGGGGTTTGAATATTAATTTTGGTCAATGGGTCCTGGTATTAGGCTTAAACTATTTTGGATTATTTAGTAGTAAAAATTTGGATTATACTTGATTGGGCTTTTATATTTATACTTTTTAACGATAGAGTTTATATAGGTATATTTTTAGGTATTTAAATAAATTTATATGTCTATAAGTATATTTAAAATATGCTTGAACATTTTATGCTCGTAGTTGATGTTCTATTTGGGTTTAAATAATTTAGGCTAGTTGATTTCGGATATACTAGTATATGATTAAATATATAGATAGCTTATTATCTAAAGCTTATTTTCTTATAGGGTTTTATATATGGGATAAACCTTACTTTCCTCAAAGGGTTTATCATAATTTATTTTTATAAAACGGAATATAGAAATATCGATTATAAGAATATGTAAATATTTCCTAAAAAAGTATATATTTGTGAAAATATATCTTGGCCTTAGGCCTAAATATTTTAATTTAATCTTTACAAAATATCTTGGGCTTTTATATTTAGTTTTAGAATATTTGGGCTTGAAAACCATTTAATGACTATCAAGTAATTATTTAGAAGATAATTGAGCCTGGGCTTTAACCTCACTCTGTCTTAAAGTAATTTTGTTTAATAGATGGGCTTTGTTTTGGGTTAGATAGATAAATCAACCGTATTGAGAATTATTGTGGGCTTATATTAAAAGATATTTTATATGTTAAATAATTAGTATGGGCTTTTGGGCCTAAAATTTTGGATTTATATATGGGTATTGGAATTATTTAAGTTGGGTTTAAAGGTATATGTATATATCTTTTATTTAGGCAAGTTTCTACAAGGATTTGTAATAGTGTATTTTGGATTAAAGAGGAATTTGAAAGTATATATAAATATACATGTAGTATATGGGTTTTGATATATATATTATAAATAATTGCTTTTGGGCTTTTAGAATGGGTAAAAAATATTTTTCTAATAAATATATTATTTGGGTTTTATTAAAAGATTGTAACTACATATTTTTATAAAACGATTTCCTTCGGAAATTAATTTTGATCGTGATTTGTCATACGTTCCTATATTCTGTGATTATGACTATTTTATGATTGACCCTAGGCTAAATCGAACCATTCCGGACTCGATGGAATAATTTGTTCCATCATTAGAGGTCGTTTTGCATGCTTAAGACATCCGCGACCAATCTGAACCCAACGAGATTGTCGATTTCACCAGCAAAGGACCACAGGCAAGTGCACTTTCTGATTGCTTTCCGATTCATAGTAGTCTTTTCATTTTATGTCTATACATATATCTTGCTGCTTGTTGAACGCTCGTCACACGGAGTAGTCGGGAGAGAAAATATCTTAGTAGACATGTGGACTACCCAGAAATATCCTCCGTGTCTTTCGTGGAGAATAGCAGCTGCACACGACACGTGCAGGGTGCCGGATTTACCCCCTAGCTGTTCACACGTCGAAAAGGATATTTCACACCACATAGGTAGTTGTCTTTTATTTTTTCTTTTATTCTCTTCCGTGCCGTGTCATCAGTACTTTCCAGTTTTCATATCCCATATGATATTTTTATGTCTTGTTAATTCTATTGTATTTTCGTATTGTCGTCGGTTTGTGTGCTTGTTCCATTCCTGACTGGAAACCAATATTTTCAGGTTAGCTGTGGCTTCACTTAGCTTAGGAGATTCGGGTGTACTTGCAGACATAAACATAGAAATAGAAAGCAGTTGTATCAATTTTATTAATTATAAAATCTTGTATTTTCTTTAATTATAAATGTTGTAAATATTATAATAAATATAGAAATATAAATGAGCAATAAAGTTGTTATTTTATGATTTTGAGCATCATGGCCGTGACAGCGTTCTACCGCCGACTCTGCGGCCTAGGCTGGCTTGGACACGTCTCGCATCCGAAAAATGGGTGCGGGTTGTGACAAGTTTTTGTGGTGGCCCATGCAAGTCAGTCTTCGCAAACTGTGCGAACTCGTGGTAGTACCATATTAGTCGTACTACTGCGAGCCTGCAACTAGGAAATGCTCATTCACAACTAAGAGTAAATCAATTTTAAGAGAATGGTTAGGACTAGGAGTCCCTAATTTAAATTGACATTTGGGTAGTTAAGGTTGCTACATAGATCTCACTTGATGTCTTTCATGGAAGGATACACTATTGTATTTTTGGTTTGACGATATTTCTCATGAGGGTAGATTCATAACATCTTCCCGAAAGTTTGAAAAAATATCTTCTTATTTATTTGTTTAAAATCAAAAATGTGATTTTAGAATTTTATAAATATTTATTATAGAGGGCCTTAGTCACGGTTATGTTTTGGAGCGTAAGATAACCAAGAATTTTGGCACTGAGAGTGTGGTCGAGTGCCTTGACTAGTGTTCTAGCCATGGTAGAGGAGGCCGAGTTATAGGTGTGCACTAACTAATAAAACCAGGCCAAATCGTGATGTAACCCTAGGAATAAATTATTTACTTATTATTAGGATTATTGGTTTTTAGGAGACCTGGTTGCTCCAAACTAGCCCGAACTCAACCCAAGTCCTGGTGGTCATGTAGTGCGACCAACGTCGTCCATGCATGTATATAGATGTGTATACTGGTAGTCCATTTCTTGTATTGGGAATAAATTTCTATAAATTATATATTGAATATAATATATGTATTATTGCCATTTAAGTTGCATTTTTTGGAAATATGATAACCTCCTCTTAGAATGATATTTTGGGATTTACTTAGGCTATACCTATATATTATGTGTATAAAATATTCATAATAGGTAGACATAGTACTTTATACATATATTTTTCCTCGATCTTGAATATTAGAGAAATATAAATTTAAGTTTATATTCCTTTTTGCTTTCGGTCATTTTTTCCTAAGCATAATCATTGTACAACTTTATCTTATGTTTTTCTAAACATCGCCATATCATAAGTCCTTATCACTTATATTCTTTTCTTCGACCTAAGAAATTATTTTTTAAATAACCTCACACTCAATTGTCTATTAATATCGAGTTAAGCTTTTGGATTCAAAAGTCACCTCTCAATCGTTGAATATCGAATATCCATGAAATAAGGATTATAAGATTTTTCTACTTATTTTGACTTCGACCATCATCCTTCTTAATCAATTATCTTTCTTTTCAAGAAGCTGATACTTGAAGAGCAGATGCTTGCACTTTTTCTATCTTTATCAATTTGTATAATATTTTTAAACTCCTCTGATATTCTTGGAGGATATAGTTGAAATAATTTTGATGACTTATGATGGCAGACAGCCGCGCACTGTTGCCACTTACTTGACTTATGGAGACTGTGGGTTCACTGCAGCCAGCAGCGCACTGGCGAGGCATGATCCCTATGTTGAAGTAATCTCGAGTAAGTATAAGTTATCGAATGTCGTCAAAGCTATATCTTGGTCGTCCTATCTTCGCCCTTAAGTTGTTATGTTCAGATTGGATAGAGTTGATAGGGTATTCGTTACCGTATCCTTGCTTGAGTCGTGGAACCAAGAATTTATTGCAGCTAGCTGTACACTGGCGAGGCATAAGTTCTCGGTAAGACGACTTCAGATATGTTTTACGATATTCGAATACCATAAAAGCTACGTCTTTTATTGGCATACGACTATAAAGTTCTAAATTGATTTGTGCATTATTCCCACTTACCAACTTCTCAATAAACTGATTGTTCTTTTCCTCCATATCTTTCTAATTTTGAATCGTCATCTTTTAAACCTAATTTGATTTCCTTCCACTAGATTCATAATCACCACTAGATTACGATTCTATAATCATACTTACCCAATCGATCGTGTTAGAATGGTTTCGATTTGGACCATCCTTAACGAACTTTAGATCACGACTAGACTATTCGATTCTATTTCAATCGTGCCAATTCGTATGTCACCCTAGAATTCGATTCTATAACCGTGCCTAAATAATTTTGCTTAACTATTTGTTCGTACCATAATGATTTTAATTTGATCGATCTTGATCAATTTTTGTTCATGATTAAATCATAACCGTGCCTATATTTTTTAACTAAGTTTTATTTTTATTCCACCGTGATCATGACTATTGTGATATTGTTCGTGCTCGTATCAACTTTTAAATTTTGATCATGCTTGGATGACTTGCATGCATCTTAGTTGTACCTAAGCAGCTTTAACCATGCTTTGAATTTATCTAAATTTTGATCCTTGACCAGGCCTATGTAATTCCAATAGTAGTTAGTCGTGCCTAACGACTCCTCCTTGTGTAACTAATCACATTTTGATTATATCCTCGACCACGGTAACTAGATCCTTTCGACTATACTTTAATCATGACTCGTAGTACCTTTTCTATTCACGATCTAACTCTTGATCATGGGTCATACCATTTTTTGATTATATTTGTAATCATGACTAATCGTACCCTTCAAATTTTGAGGAAGAAATTTTCTAAGGTGAGTAGAGCCCCGATTGATGAATTGTCCATAAGGTTACTGTTAGCGTTGTGTCAAATTTTTTTGAACATATTTAGCATTTTGGGATACAAGACTATAGCCTAAGGCCCCAACCCCAAGCCACATCTATTTACTTAATTCTATTTTTTACCCAACGAATCAACGTTCTTAATAAAGACTGTTCCATTCCTTCTTCTTTTTCCGATCCAAATTTCTCTTCAAAATAATTATTACTATCTTTTCACGATCAACCAAGTTCGTCTATCCTAGTAGTCCTTAAATTCGAGGACGAATTTATTTCTAAGGTGGGTAGATTTGTAACTCCTCTTCCCGATATTTTGATAGTTGTAAAATAAGTAAACTATTTTGTCTTTTTAAAATTAAATATATTTTATTGTTCTTCTACATTTCAAAATAAAATATTATTGTCTCTAGAGTGATTTGAAAAGCATATTTAATTATTCATTTTATTTCTCGACCAAGGTGTTATCAAAGTTCTAGAATTTATAAAGATATATGTTTTACCTTATATATTATTCTTTATTATTATTATAAATTATTGATTTTGGTTTGTTCAATTTACAGGCCTTACACGGTTTTAGAATGTTTAGTAGTATCACCAAATGGTGATTTATTTATAAAAGGTTTAAAGTTATTTAAACTATTTTGGACAATCGTTAATAGGTCATGATTAGATCAAATGGTGTTTAAAACATCATTGATTTAGATTTGGCTAAATGTATTTAACGTTATTAAAAATAATTAGTATTACTTTCATCATTAATTTTGATTAATTGATATTTTATTGGATACGATAATTATCTTCTTGAAGAGTTTTGGTTTTTAAATAATTTAAATATCATTAGTATTGTGGAAACAAATAAAAGATTTATCAAAGTATCTTTTAAATTAAGTTTTGGACTTATAAAGATATATGTTTTAAATTGTTTAATAATATCATATAATTAAATTAAATTACTAGGAGTATTATTTATCTGAGATTAGATTGATAGTATTAAGCATTATTTGAATTACGATAATAACTATTTGGCTTTAGATTTTTAATTTATATGATTTGCTTGGGTTAAATATCATTTTAAACTAATATTTCCATCTTACTAAAGGATTTGGACTAAACTAGATTTATATTAGATAACTAATTGAGTCCGAACAGATATCATCCGATTTTGAAATCGGATCGATGCTTATCTTTCCTGGATCAAATAGCCTACTTATATGCATAAGGAGAGATAGGGCCTTGTTCTTCCACACCGAAAGATTTCTCCTCCCTTCGCCACGGCCAAATCCCCACACCGCCGCTCTCCTTTAGAAACCCAGGATCATCACCACAGCCATCCACACCCATCAACCATCAAACTAGACATGCTGTGTATCGTGTCGGTGCCACCAAATTCTTATTCCAAATATTACAAACAACGGCGTACGGCCAATACAGAACCCCGACCACCGCCTACATCATCGACACAGCCACAACGCCACAAAATTCCTTACCTGAACTACCGACGACCTCCGTCGCTCGACCTCCTGTGCCACCTGTCCCTCGTACACGGCCAGCACTTGTGGCCAGCGCCCCATGACCCGTGTCTGAGTCGTGCCGCGCTGCACCAGTCGATCTTCAACGCCTCCACCTGGGCGGCAGAGCCGTCGCCGCCACCCCGATCTGCGTGCCCTGCCGCGACTTCGAACCAACGCTGCACAGACCTGACCCCGCTCCGTCCCTCTGCTGGTGCGAGCCACCAGCGTCACGCCGCGCGCGAGCACCCCCGCAAGGAGCTCTTCGTCCACCGGATCATGACCGTGCCCTCGACGAACACCACTGGAGTTGTCTCCACCTCGCCGGCTCCTCCTCCTGACGGGTTTCCTCCCAGCGGAACCGTGGCGTCTAGCCACCGGCGCCATCCTCCGCCGACGTGGTGACGAGCTCGGCCTTTCCTCCCCGAGCCGCGCTTGAGCCTACCGCTCTTGGCCGACTCCGCTGTGCGCCCTGCCGTGCAGTTCTGCTCGACGTCATGGCCGAGACCCTCCGCCGCCCGCGCCCAAATCGGCCACCCCAGCTCGATCCCTCCGTGCTCTGTCGCACCAGTAAATGGCGCCGGCCACCGCGGCGGCCAGCCCTCGCCGGCAGCCGTGTCCTCGTGAGCGACCACCAGCGTGCACCAGGTCGTGCCTGCGCCCGCCACCGCGTCCGCTCAAGAGCTGCGGTCAGCTCCTCCATTCCAGCCGGTAAGCTTCTCATCGACCCCTCTCTCTCCAGCTCTCCTCTCTCTCTAAACCCTTCTCTCGCTTCTTCTTCCTCTCCACAGATCTGGTGCTCTTTCCCTTCCTTTCTTCTTCCTTTAATTGCTTCTCTTTCCAAACAAATGCTTTGTTCTTTTTAAGTTTTGCATTTTATATTTGGGCTGGGTATTTGGGACTTGGTATATTTTTCTAGTAAATAAGGAATAAACTTTGGGATGTGATTTCCTTTTGGTTTTGGGCCTCCAGTTTATAGGAGTAATAGTTAATTTTAAGTTTTATTGAGAACAATTAGTATAGTATTTGCTGTTAGTAATATACAAGTACAATTAAGTTATATATGTTATCAGAATTATTCTTATTATTATTATGACAGAGAAGAGAAGTGAAATTGGGCTTGGGCATGAGGGTTTTAATATAGAGAATATTTTGATGGGCTTTTAGAGACTTATATAGTTTGGGCCTGGGGTTTGAATATTAATTTTGGTCAATGGATCCTGGTATTAGGCTTAAACTATTTTGGATTATATAGTAGTAAAAATTTGGATTATACTTGATTGGGCATTTATATTTATAATTTTTAAAGATAGAGTTTATATAGGTATATTTTTAGGTATTTAAATAAATTTATATGTCTATAAGTATATTTAAAATATGCTTGAACATTTTATGCTCGTAGTTGATGTTCTATTTGGGTTTAAATAATTTAGGATAGTTGATTTCGGATATACTAGTATATGATTAAATATATAAAAGCTTATTATCAAAGCTTATTTTCTTATAGGGTTTTATATATGGGATAAACCTTACTTTCCTCAAAGGGTTTATCATAATTTATTTTTATAAAACGGAATATAGAAATATCGATTATAAGAATATGTAAATATTTCCTAAAAAGTATATATTTGTGAAAATATAGTCTTGGGCTTAGGCCTAAATATTTTAATTTAATCTTTACAAAATATCTTGGGCTTTTATATTTAGTTTTAGAATATTTGGGCTTGAAAACCAATTAATGACTATCAAGTAATTATTTAGAAGATAATTGAGCCTGGGCTTTAACCTCACTCTGTCTTAAAATAATTTTGTTTAATATATGGGGCTTTGTTTTTGGTTTGATAGATAAATCAACTGTATTGAGAATTATTGTGGGCTTATATTAAAAGATATTTTATATGTTAAATAATTAGTATGGGCTTTTGGGCCTAAAATTTTGGATTTATATATGGGTATTGGAATTATTTAAGTTGGGTTTAAAGGTATATGTATATATCTTTATTTAGGCAAGTTTCTACAAGGATTTATAATAGTGTATTTTGGATTAAAGAGAAATTTGAAAGTATATATAAATATACATGTAGTATATGGGTTTTGATATATATATATCATAAATAATTGCTTTTGGGCTTTTAGAATGGGTAAAAAATATTTTCCTAATAAAAATATTATTTGGGTTTTATTAAAAGATTGTAACTACATATTTTTATAAAAGGATTTCCTTCAGAAATTAATTTTGATCGTGATTTGTCATACGTTCCTATATTCTGTGATTATGACTATTTTATGATTGACCCTAGGCTAAATCGAACCATTCCGGACTCGATGGAATAATATGTTCCATCATCAGAGGTCGTTTTGCATGCTTATGACATCCGCGACCAATCTGAACCCAACGAGATTGTCGATTTCACCAGCAAAGGACCACAGGCAAGTGCACTTTCTGATTGCTTTTCGATTCATAGTAGTCTTTTCATTTCATGTCTATACATATATCTTGCTGCTTGTTGACACGTTCGTCACACGGAGTAGTCGGGAGGGAAAATATCTTAGTAAACATGTGGACTACCCAGAAATATCCCCCGTGTCTTTCGTGGAGAATAGCAGCTGCACACGACACGTGCAGGGTGCCGGATTTACCCCCTAGCCGTTCACATGTCGAAAAGGATATTTCACACCACATAGGTAGTTGTCTTTTATTTTTCCTTTTATTCTCTATCGTGCCATGTCATCAGTACATTCCAGTTTTTATATCTCATATGATATTTTTATGTCTTGTTAATTCTATTGTGTTTTCGTATTGCCGTCGGTTTGTGTGCTTGTTCCATTCCTGACTGGAAACCAACATTTCAGGTTAGCTGTGGCTTCACTTAGCTTCGGAGATTCGGGTGTACTTGCAGACAGAAATCTAGAAATAGAAAGCAGTTGTATCAATTTTATTAATTATAAAATCTTATATTTTCTTTAATTATAAATGTTGTAAATTTGTAATAAATGTAGAAATGTGAATGAGCAATAAAGTTGTTATTTTATGATTTTGAGCATCATGGCCGTGACAACGTTCTACCGCCGACTCTGCGGCGTAGGCTGGCTTAGACACATCTCGTATCCGAAAATTGGATGCGGGTCGTGACACTGGTGGCCACACTTATGTTGGTACAATTGCTTAGAAGATGACCTTTGAGCTTTGCAACCACCAACACGCTTCCTCGGTGCTATGTCTTGATACAAGAAGCTCCACCTACAACATTAGGCAAAGTCTTTGGTATCCAAATAAACTTGGATCCATATTTGTTAGATTTAGGGACCCATATACTATTTACTCTAGCATTGGTAGAAAAACTCCTATGAATAGGACAAGTTACACTCATGTGTCCAATGCGAAAGCAATAGAAGCACCTAATACTAGTGTGTGCACATCTATCAAAATGAGCATGATTATGAACATGCGACATACTAGAATGATGAATATCTCTAGAGTGAGCATGCATGGATTTGGTCTTAAGAATATCATGTTCTAATAGCAAATCATTATGCAAACAAGTAAGAGAATCAAATTTATCATTTAAAGCATAATTCTCTTTTTCAAATAAAGCAATTCTAGAAATAAAATTATTATTTTGTTTCTTTAAAGAGTCAATAGAAGAATCATGCAAATGATTTAGCTCATGTGCTTGCTTCTTAAGATCTTCTATTGATGAGGAAAGAGATTTGATTTTCAAAATTAAAGAATCATTCAAACTCTTTAAAGAAACACAAGATGAGTTTTGAGAGTCAAGTCTAAATAGTAAATCATTATTTTTATTTCTCAAAAACTCATTAGATTCTTCTAAATGAATAACCTTTTCTGAAAGTTCTTCATTTGTAGAATGAAAAGCCTTAGCAAACTTTAAGGATTGGTTAGCCATGGCTTTCCACTTAGAGCATTTCTTGCATTTAGAAGAAACATGATTGTCTATGCTACTAGAAGTATAACCCTCTTTATCGGAGGAGGAGGAATACGATGCCATACACAAATAAACAAGGATCTACTCTAAGGATGTTAAGCCTAACAATAGAGACCTTGCTCTGATACCAATTGAAATAACGTGTAGGCAACTCTAGAGGGGGGTGAATAGAGTTTGTGTCGATAATCACCAAATAAAAATTAACTCTATATCACCTTCACAAAACAACTATCGAGATAGTAAATAAATCAGAGAGAAATACGAAAGTAAATAAAGATCAGAAGAGCATACGCAAACACAGCAGTTTTAACCTGGTTTCCCTGGTGGAGGACTAGTCCAGGCCTGAGAACTCTAGCTCAGGATTGAAATCCACTATTTGTGAAATAGTGTACAACCACGTGCCTTTACTCAGAAGAGCATGCCAACTTCTTACAGATTCGCAAGTGGCGAAACTTGGAATTGTCCAAGTGACTTTTCTTTCACTCTTGCACAATCTGGAGACAAACTAGACACATGCCACTCGATTAGTCAATGGGCTCACACTAGTTTTCTTTGCAAGCAAGTAATTCAGAAATAATTGCTTTTGGGCTTTTAGAATGGGTAAAAAATATTTTTCTAATAAATATATTATTTGGGTTTTATTAAAAGATTGTAACTACATATTTTTATAAAACAATTTCCTTCGGAAATTAATTTTGATCGTGATTTGTCATACGTTCCTATATTCTGTGATTATGACTATTTTATGATTGACCCTAGGCTAAATCGAACCATTCCGGACTCGATGGAATAATTTGTTCCATCATTAGAGGTCGTTTTGCATGCTTAAGACATCCGCGACCAATCTGAACCCAACGAGATTGTCGGTTTCACCAGCAAAGGACCACAGGCAAGTGCACTTTCTGATTGCTATCCGATTCATAGTAGTCTTTTCATTTTATGTCTATACATATATCTTGCTGCTTGTTGACACGCTCGTCACACGGAGTAGTCGGGAGGGGAAATATCTTAGTAGACATGTGGACTACCCAGAAATATCCTCCGTGTCTTTCGTGGAGAATAGCAGCTGCACACGACACGTGTAGGGTACCGGATTTACCCCCTAGCCGTTCACACGTCGAAAAGGATATTTCACACCATATAGGTAGTTGTCTTTTATTTTTTCTTTTATTCTCTACCGTGCCGTGTCATCAGTACTTTCCAGTTTTCATATCCCATATGATATTTTTATGTCTTGTTAATTCTATTGTGTTTTCGTATTGTCGTCGGTTTGTGTGCTTGTTCCATTCCTGACTGGAAACCAACATTTTCAGGTTAGCTGTGGCTTCACTTAGCTTGGGAGATTCGGGTGTACTTGCAGACAGAAACCTAGAAATAGAAAGCAGTTGTATCAATTTTATTAATTATAAAATCTTGTATTTTCTTTAATTATAAATGTTGTAAATATTATAATAAATATAGAAATGTGAATGAGCAATAAAGTTGTTATTTTATGATTTTGAGCATCATGGCCGTGACAGCGTTCTACCGCCGACTCTGCGGCGTAGGCTGGCTTGGACACGTCTCGCATCCGAAAAATGGGTGCGGGTCGTGACAAGTTTTTATGGTGGCCCATGCAGGTCAATCTTCGCAAACTGTGCGAACTCGTGGTAGTACCATATTAGTCGTACTACTGCGAGCCTGCAACTTGGAAATGCTCATTCACAACTAGGAGTAAATCAATTTTAAGAGAATGGTTAGGAATAGGAGTCCCTAATTTAAATTGACATTTGGGTGGTTAAGGTTGCTACATAGATCTCACTAGATGTCTTTCATGGAAGGATACACTATTGCATTTTTGGTTTGACGATATTTCTCATGAGGGTAGATTCATAACATCTTCCCGAAAGTTTGAAAAAATATCTTCTTATTTATTTGTTTAAAATCAAAAATGTGATTTTAGAATTTTATAAATATTTATTATAGAGGGCCTTAGTCACGGTTATGTTTTGGAGCACAAGATAACCAAGAATTTTGGCACTGAGAGTGTGGTCGAGTGCCTTGACTAGTGTTCTAGCCATGGTAGAGGAGGCCGAGTTATAGGTGTGCACTAACTAATAAAACCAGGCCAAATCGTGACGTAACCCTAGGAATAAATTATTTACTTATTATTAGGATTATTGGTTTTTAGGAGACCTGGTTGCTCCAAACTAGCCCGAACTCAACCCAAGTCCTGGTGGTCATGTAGTGCGACCAACGTCGTCCATGCATGTATATAGATGTGTATACTGGTAGTCCATTTCTTGTATTGGGAATAAATTTCTATAAATTATATATTGAATATAATATATGTATTATTGCCATTTAAGTTGCATTTCTTGGAAATATGATAACCTCCTTTTAGAATGATATTTTGGGATTTACTTAGGCTATACCTATATATTATGTGTATAAAATATTCATAATAGGTAGACATAGTACTTTATACATATATTTTTCCTCGATCTTGAATATTAGAGAAATATAAATTTAAGTTTATATTCCTTTTTGCTTTCGGTCATTTTTTCCTAAGCATAATCATTGTACAACTTTATCTTATGTTTTTCTAAACATCGCCATATCATAAGTCCTTATCACTTATATTCTTTTCTTCGACTAAGAAATTATTTTTTAAATAACCTCACACTCAATTGTCTATTAATATCGAGTTAAGCTTTTGGATTCAAAAGTCACCTCTCAATCGTTGAATATCGAATATCCATGAAATAAGGATTATAAGATTTTTCTACTTATTTTGACTTCGACCATCATCCTTCTTAATCAATTGTCTTTCTTTTCAAGAAGCTGATACTTGAAGAGCAGATGCTTGCACTTTTTCTATCTTTATCAATTTGTATAATATTTTTAAACTCCTCTGATATTCTTGGAGGATATAGTTGAAATAATTTTGATGACTTATGATGGCAGACAGCCGCGCACTGTTGCCACTTACTTGACTTATGGAGACTGTGGGTTCACTGCAGCCAGCAGCGCACTGGCGAGGCATGATCCCTATGTTGAAGTAATCTCGAGTAAGTATAAGTTATCTAATGTCGTCAAAGCTATATCTTGGTCGTCCTATCTTCGCCCTTAAGTTGTTATGTTCAGATTGGATAGAGTTGATAGGGTATTCGTTACCGTATCCTTGCTTGAGTCGTGGAACCAAGAATTTATTGCAGCTAGCTGTACACTGGCGAGGCATAAGTTCTCGGTAAGACGACTTCAGATATGTTTTACGATATTCGAATACCATAAAAGCTACGTCTTTTATTGGCATACAACTATAAAGTTCTAAATTGATTTGTGCATTATTCCCAGTTACCAACTTCTCAATAAACTGATTTTCTTTTCCTCCATATCTTTCTAATTTTGAATCGTCATCTTTTAAACCTAATTTGATTTCCTTCCACTAGATTCATAATCACCCCTAGATTACGATTCTATAATCATACTTACCCAATCGATCGTATTAGAATGGTTTCGATTTGGACCATCCTTAACGAACTTTAGATCATGACTAGACTATTCGATTCTATTTCAATCGTGCCAATTCGTATGTCACCCCAGAATTCGATTCTATAACCGTGCCTAAATAATTTTGCTTAACTATTTGTTCGTACCACAATGATTTTAATTTGATCGATCTTGATCAATTTTTGTTCATGATTAAATCATAACCGTGCCTATATTTTTTAACTAAGTTTTATTTTTATTCCACCGTGATCATGACTATTGTGATCTTGTTCGTGCTCGTATCAACTTTTAAATTTTGATCATGCTTGGATGACTTGCATGCATCTTAGTTGTACCTAAGTGGCTTTAACCATGCTTTGAATTTATCTAAATTTTGATCCTTGACCAGGCCTATGTAATTCCAATAGTAGTTAGTCGTGCCTAACGACTCCTCCTTGTGTAACTAATCACATTTTGATTATATCCTCGACCACGGTAACTAGATCCTTTCGACTATACTTTAATCATGACTCGTAGTACCTTTTCTATTCACGATCTAACTCTTGATCATGGGTCATACCATTTTTTGATTATATTTGTAATCATGACTAATCGTACCCTTCAAATTTTGAGGAAGAAATTTTCTAAGGTGAGTAGAGCCCCGATTGATGAATTGTCCATAAGGTTACTGTTAGCGTTGTGTCAAATTTTTTTGAACATTTTTAGCATTTTGGGATACAAGACTATAGCCTAAGGCCCCAACCCCAAGCCACATCTATTTACTTAATTCTATTTTTTACCCAACGAATCAACGTTCTTAATAAAGACTGTTCCATTCCTTCTTCTTTTTCCGATCCAAATTTCTCTTCAAAATAATTATTACTATCTTTTCACGATCAACCAAGTTCGTCTATCCTAGTAGTCCTTAAATTCGAGGACGAATTTATTTCTAAGGTGGGTAGATTTGTAACTCCTCTTCCCGATATTTTGATAGTTGTAAAATAAGTAAACTATTTTGTCTTTTTAAAATTAAATATATTTTATTGTTCTTCTGTATTTCAAAATAAAATATTATTGTCTCTAGAGTGATTTGAAAAGCATATTTAATTATTCATTTTATTTCTCGACCAAGGTGTTATCAAAGTTCTAGAATTTATAAAGATATATGTTTTACCTTATATTTTATTCTTTATTATTATTATAAATTATTGATTTTGGTTTGTTCAATTTACAGGCCTTACACGGTTTTAGAATGTTTAGTAGTTTCACCAAATGGTGATTTATTTATAAAAGGTTTAAAGTTATTTAAACTATTTTGGACAATCGTTAATAGGTCATGATTAGATCAAATGGTGTTTAAAACATCATTGATTTAGATTTGGCTAAATGTATTTAACGTTATTAAAAATAATTAGTATTACTTTCATCATTAATTTTGATTAATTGATATTTTATTGGATACGATAATTATCTTCTTGAAGAGTTTTGGTTTTTAAATAATTTAAATATTATTAGTATTGTGGAAACAAATAAAAGATTTATCAAAGTATCTTTTAAATTAAGTTTTGGACTTATAAAGATATATGTTTTAAATTGTTTAATAATATCATTATAATTAAATTAAATTACTAGGAGTATTATTTATCTGAGATTAGATTGATAGTATTAAGCATTATTTGAATTATGATAATAACTATTTGGCTTTAGATTTTTAATTTATATGATTTGCTTGGGTTAAATATCATTTTAAACTAATATTTCCATCTTACTAAAGGATTTGGACTAAACTAGATTTATATTAGATAACTAATTGAGTCCGAACAGATATCATCCGATTTTGAAATCGGATCGATGCTTATCTTTCCTGGATCAAATAGCCTACTTATATGCATAAGGAGAGATAGGGCCTTGTTCTTCCACACCGAAAGATTTCTCCTCCCTTCACCACGGCCAAATCCCCACACCGCCGCTCTCCTTCAGAAACCCAGGATCATCACCACAGCCATCCACACCCATCAACCATCAAACTAGACATGCTGTGTATCGTGTCGGTGCCACCAAATTCTTATTCCAAAAATTACAAACAACGGCGTACGGCCAATACAGAACCCCGACCACCGCCTACATCATCGACACAGCCACAACGCCACAAAATTCCTTACCTGAACTACCGACGACCTCCGTCGCTCAACCTCCTGTGCCACCTGTCCCTCGTACACGGCCAGCACTTGTGGCCAGCACCCCATGACCCGTGTCTGAGTCGTGCGCGCTGCACCAGTCGATCTTCAACGCCTCCACCTGGGCGGTAGAGCCGTCGCCGCCACCCCGATCCGCGTGCCTTGTCGCGACTTAGAACCAACGCTGCACAGACCTGACCCCGCTCCGTCCCTCTGCTGGTGCGAGCCACCAGCGTCACGCCGCGCGCGAGCACCCCCGCAAAGAGCTCTTCGTCCACCGGATCATGACCGCGTCCTTGACGAACACCACTGGAGTTGTCTCCACCTCGCCGGCTCCTCCTCCCGACGGGTTTTCTCCCAGCGGAACCGTGGCGTCCAGCCACCGGCGCCATCCTCCGCCGACGTGGTGACGAGCTCGGTCTTTCCTTCGCGAGCCGCGCTTGAGCCTACCGCTCTTGGCCGACTCCGCTGCGCGCCCTGCCGTGCAGATCTGCTCGACGCCATGGCCGAGACCCTCCGCCGCCCGCGCCCAAATCGGCCACCCCAGCTCGATCCCTCCGTGCTCTGTCGCACCAGTAAATGGCGCCGGCCACCGCGGCGGCCAGCCCTCACCGGCAGCCGTGTCCTCGCGAGCGACCACCAGCGTGCACCAGGTCGTGCCTGCGCCCGCCACCACGTCCGCTCAAGAGCTGCAGTCAGCTCCTCCATTCCAGCCGGTAAGCTTCTCCTCGACCCCTCTCTCTCCAGCTCTCCTCTCTCTCTAAACCCTTCTCTCGCTTCTTCTTCCTCTCCACAGATCTGGTGCTCTTTCCCTTCCTTTCTTCTTCCTTTAATTGCTTCTCTTTCCAAACAAATGCTTTGTCCTTTTAAGTTTTGCATTTTGTATTTGGGCTGGGTATTTGGGCCTTGGTATATTTTTCTAGTAAATAAGGAATAAACTTTGGGATGTGATTTCCTTTTGGTTTTGGGCCTCCAGTTTATAGGAGTAATAGTTAATTTTAAGTTTTATTGAGAACAATTAGTATAGTATTTGCTGTTAGTAATATACAAGTACAATTAAGTTATATATGTTATCAGAATTATTATTATTATGACAGAGAAGAGAAGTGAAATTGGGCTTGGGCATGAGGGTTTAAATATAGAGAATATTTGATGGGCTTTTAGAGACTTATATAGTTTGGGCCTGGGGTTTGAATATTAATTTTGGTCAATGGATCCTGGTATTAGGCTTAAACTATTTTGGATTATATAGTAGTAAAAATTTGGATTATACTTGATTGGGCTTTTATATTTATAATTTTTAAAGATAGAGTTTATATAGGTATATTTTTAAGTATTTAAATAAATTTATATGTCTATAAGTATATTTAAAATATGCTTGAACATTTTATGCTCGTAGTTGATGTTCTATTTGGGTTTAAATAATTTAGGCTAGTTGATTTCGGATATACTAGTATATGATTAAATATATAAATAGCTTATTATCTAAAGCTTATTTTCTTATAGGGTTTTATATATGGGATAAACCTTACTTTCCTCAAAGGGTTTATCCTAATTTATTTTTATAAAACGGAATATAGAAATATCGATTATAAGAATATGTAAATATTTCCTAAAAAGTATATATTTGTGAAAATATAGTCTTGGGCTTAGGCCTAAATATTTTAATTTAATCTTTACAAAATATCTTGGGCTTTTATATTTAGTTTTAGAATATTTGGGCTTGAAAACCAATTAATGACTATCAAGTAATTATTTAGAAGATAATTGAGCCTGGGCTTTAACCTCACTCTGTCTTAAAATAATTTTGTTTAATATATGGGGCTTTGTTTTTGGTTTGATAGATAAATCAACTGTATTGAGAATTATTGTGGGCTTATATTAAAAGATATTTTATATGTTAAATAATTAGTATGGGCTTTTGGGCCTAAAATTTTGGATTTATATATGGGTATTGGAATTATTTAAGTTGGGTTTAAAGGTATATGTATATATCTTTATTTAGGCAAGTTTCTACAAGGATTTATAATAGTGTATTTGGATTAAAGAGAAATTTGAAAGTATATATAAATATACATGTAGTATATGGGTTTTGATATATATATATCATAAATAATTGCTTTTGGGCTTTTAGAATGGGTAAAAAATATTTTCCTAATAAATATATTATTTGGGTTTTATTAAAAGATTGTAACTACATATTTTTATAAAAGGATTTCCTTCGGAAATTAATTTTGATCGTGATTTGTCATACGTTCCTATATTCTGTGATTATGACTATTTTATGATTGACCCTAGGCTAAATCGAACCATTCCGGACTCGATGGAATAATATGTTCCATCATCAGAGGTCATTTTGCATGCTTATGACATCCACGACCAATCTGAACCCAACGAGATTGTCGATTTCACCAGCAAAGGACCACTGGCAAGTGCACTTTCTGATTGTTTTTCGATTCATAGTAGTCTTTTCATTTCATGTCTATACATATATCTTGCTGCTTGTTGACACGTTCGTCACACGGAGTAGTCGGGAGGGGAAATATCTTAGTAGACATGTGGACTACCCAGAAATATCCCCCGTGTCTTTCGTGGAGAATAGCAGCTGCACACGACACGTGCAGGGTGCCGGATTTACCCCCTAGCCGTTCACATGTCGAAAAGGATATTTCACACCACATAGGTAGTTGTCTTTTATTTTTCCTTTTATTCTCTATCGTGCCATGTCATCAGTACTTTCCAGTTTTTATATCTCATATGATATTTTTATGTCTTGTTAATTCTATTGTGTTTTCGTATTGCCGTCGGTTTGTGTGCTTGTTCCATTCCTGACTGGAAACCAATATTTCAGGTTAGCTGTGGCTTCACTTAGCTTCGGAGATTCGGGTGTACTTGCAGACAGAAATCTAGAAATAGAAAGCAGTTGTATCAATTTTATTAATTATAAAATATATTTTCTTTAATTATAAATGTTGTAAATATTGTAATAAATGTAGAAATGTGAATGAGCAATAAAGTTGTAATTTTGTGATTTTGAGCATCATGGCCGTGACAGCGTTCTACCGCCGACTCAGCGGCGTAGGCTGGCTTAGACACATCTCGTATCCGAAAATTGGGTGCGGGTCGTGACACTGGTGGCCACACTTATGTTGGTACAATTGCTTAGAAGATGACCTTTGAGCTTTGCAACCACCAACACGCTTCCTCGGTGCTATGTCTTGATACAAGAAGCTCCACCTACAACATTAGGCAAAGTCTTTGGTATCCAAATAAACTTGGATCCATATTTGTTAGATTTAGGGACCCATATACTATTTACTCTAGCATTGGTAGAAAAACTCCTATGAATAGGACAAGTTACACTCATGTGTCCAATGCGAGAGCAATAGAAGCACCTAATACTAGTGTGTGCACATCTATCAAAATGAGCATGATTATGAACATGTGACATACTAGAATGATGAATATCTCTAGAGTGAGCATGCATGGATTTGGTCTTAAGAATATCATGTTCTAATAGCAAATCATTATGCAAACAAGTAAGAGAATCAAATTTATCATTTAAAGCATAATTCTCTTTTTCAAATAAAGCAATTCTAGAAATAAAATTATTATTTTGTTTCTTTAAAGAGTCAATAGAAGAATCATGCAAATGATTTAGCTCATGTGCTTGCTTCTTAAGATCTTCTATTGATGAGGAAAGAGATTTGATTTTCAAAATTAAAGAATCATTCAAACTCTTTAAAGAAACACAAGATGAGTTTTGAGAGTCAAGTCTAAATAGTAAATCATTATTTTTATTTCTCAAAAACTCATTAGATTCTTCTAAATGAATAACCTTTTCTGAAAGTTCTTCATTTGTAGAATGAAAAGCCTTAGCAAACTTTAAGGATTGGCTAGCCATGGCTTTCCACTTAGAGCATTTCTTGTATTTAGAAGAAACATGATTGTCTATGCTACTAGAAGTATAACCCTCTTTATCGGAGGAGGAGGAATACGATGCCATACACAAATAAACAAGGATCTACTCTAAGGATGTTAAGCCTAACAATAGAGACCTTGCTCTGATACCAATTGAAATAACGTGTAGGCAACTCTAGAGGGGGGTGAATAGAGTTTGTGTCGATAATCACCAAATAAAAATTAACTCTATATCACCTTCACAAAACAACTATCGAGATAGTAAATAAATCAGAGAGAAATACGAAAGTAAATAAAGATCAGAAGAGCATACGCAAACACAGCAGTTTTAACCTGGTTTCCCTGGTGGAGGACTAGTCCAGGCCTGAGAACTCTAGCTCAGGATTAAAATCCACTATTTGTGAAATAGTGTACAACCACGTGCCTTTACTCAGAAGAGCAAGCCAACTTCTTACAGATTCGCAAGTGGCGAAACTTGGAATTGTCCAAGTGACTTTTCTTTCACTCTTGCACAATCTGGAGACAAACTAGACACATGCCACTCGATTAGTCAATGGGCTCACACTAGTTTTCTTTGCAAGCAAGTAATTGAGAGATCTTTTTTACTTTCAAGTTCTGAATGCACATGTTTCATCATATGTGATCATATATATATATATATATATATATATATATATATATATATATATATATATATATATATATATATATATATATATATATATATATATATATTTATATATATATATATATATGATAGATTATTTTGTGCTACTCTGATATATATATATATCATATATATATATATATGATATATATATGATATATATATATATATATATATATATATATATATATATATATATATATATATAAAATATATATATATATATATATATATATATATATATATATATATTTATGATAGATTATTTTGTGCTACTCTGAAACTCACTAATTGGAACAATCTAACCATTTTGAATTCAACTTGACAATAGAAAAAGAGGATAGAGATTATTTTGTATACTTAACACAGTTTTACTAGTTACCTGCAAAACATCAACCATTTATGTGCTGGCAGCTGCTTCTATAGTAGAAAATAGCAGCTTTGTTTGTCAATCTGGAAGTGGATGCAACAGTGGCAAAAGATAATGTATTTACTATAGGCTGCATTATATAGTAAAGTAGACTTCTCTTAGATATTGGTCAGACAAAAAACAATTACTATAATAAAGGTGCACCTTTGTTATTATCTCTGTAGTTGTCCTAGAAGCATAAAAAGAACAATTTTCAAATGTCTAAAACAAACACAGGCCATCGAACAGGCAGGCTATTTGTTGCAATCTGTCAAACCGGGCCTTTAACTAGCCAACATTTTGAGAATTCTTGAAAATTAACATCAACTGCATGTTTCTCCTTGCATAAAGTAAAAAAAGACATTTAAATTGAATATAAAAGAAATAATCAAACAAAAGTAAAGTTTAGGCCTCATGGTCAAAAATTGGTCCACTCACTTACCTCTAAATTCAGCTTTGGCATAGATAAAAAAAGAGACCTGACGTATTCTCTTTAAACGTCTCTCAAGTCAACTGCACATAAGCATCAGTTACTAGTTCTTATTCAGCCTTGCCATAAAGAATATCTTTCAACTCTGTAATTAAATATCAATTACCAAGCGTGGACTAGGCATCGGTTATTGGTTCTTATTCAGCACACATGCATCGGTTACTTGTTCAGCATTCAATAGTACCTATAAAATCTTACCAACCTGTAATTGGACATGGTAAATAAATATTACATAGACCAGGTGATATTACAGTTTTGAGTAATAATTACTTGATTGTTTACCTCTCTCCTTATTACATCAATATCTTGTACAGGTGTTACCTCCAATTTTCAAATTTAGGGTAATTTTGTCATTTTTTACATTCTAATATTTTTGTGAATATTTATGTATTAATATTGTATTTTAGGGTTTTGTTTGATCGGATTTGAGTTTTGTCTCATTTCGACTTGTGTTAGTGACCCGGGTCAGTTTTGGACCCAATTGGACCCGACCAATTTGTCATGACCAAACCCAAATATTTATATTTGACTAATCCCATTTAATTTTAGTGGGATTAGGGATTAGAATTAGATTTAGAACTTGGAATTTAGAATTTCCAAGTTACCATTTTGACCCCCAACTCAAAACCCTTCTATTCTTTGACTTGGAGAGCATTTATGACTTTGCACAATGCCCCAAACCCCCCTATATGTGGCCGGCCAGCAGCAAACACCCCCTCCCTTCTTATTATTTCAAGAAAGCTCTCTCTCTTTCTTTCTCTCATTCTACAAAAAAACTCTTTCTTTTTCCTTTGGATTTTAAGCTCCAAAGTAAGTCAAATTTCTTCCAATCCCTTCTATTTCTCTAGATCCCTTTCTAATCTTGGTGCTAACCTTTGTTTATCTCTTATTTGTGCTTTTGATCTAGGTAGATCTAGCTTGGTGGTGGTAGGAGCATAGATTTTGGACGTTGACCTAAAAAGAAGTGATTTTAGAACTTTTTCTTGGGATTCCAACTCCCAAGAGGTAAACCCTCACTCTAACCTTTCTAATTATTTCTAATTAGTGTCATTTACATATTAGAGAATGTCTGAGGTGTAGGATAACCCATTAGAAGATGTTTGGAACCCATTGAACTCAATTTGGGACTTTCGGGCTAGGTTTAGTGCCAATTTTGGGAAAAACCCTAAATTGACATGTTTGGGTGTTGTCCCTAGCCTAATTAGACCTAATTATGTTACTTTGGGTGAGATGAGACTAGGTACGTGTCCATATTAGGATACGTGGGGTCGTTTCATGAGAAATCATAAAAATATACTTTTTCGGGGTTTTCGGGTTCCAACACACGGTTGACTTTTTGTACCGACACTAGAATCGGCAAGTTAGCACTTAGAATAGGTTCTAATCATTATTTAAAACTCGTGGGTAGAGTTTGGATCGAATCTGGACAGGTTTGGTGTCTGTATCGTACGATATCGCGAATCGAACACCCCGGAGTCGTCAGAATGGCCATTTGGCCATTTGGGCCTCGTTTCTCGTTTTTGCTCGCGTGCACGAGTTAGATTGCTTGTATGGGGTATGTGTCTAAGCCCTAGAGGGTAGAATTGTGAGGATTTGGGTATTCAGATAGGTTTCGGGATATTATGTATATATATATACATGTTTGAGTGTGTTTGTGTGTGCTTGTGCTAGAGAGAATGAGAGGGAAATTAGATTGTTGGATGTGGTTTGTTTTAGTGAGAGTATTGATTTTAGAGACGAGAATTATATGTGTTAGTAGGTTTGAGTGGTGTTTAGTGGTATGAGTTGAGTGATTAGTAAGAAGGGTATGTTAGTAGGAATGTTAAGGTAAGTTGGAAGTTAGGATAATATATTGGAATGTAAGGTAATTGGATAGGTTAGAGATGAAGTTATAAGATAAGGTTAGTTAAGATATAAGTTAGATATAAGAGTTAGTGTAGAGTAGTTAGTAAATAGATATAGATAAGTATCTTGGTATCTCATGATACCAAGATAATACCTTAAGGTATTATACATATGTTAAGATAGGTAATAAGATGCATTAGATGAGTTAGTAAGTGTGAGATACTCTAATATACAAGAATGTTAGATGCATTTAGGATGCAAATAGATGAAAGGAAATCGAGGAGAGTGGGTGTGGTTTAGGATGGATGTTATCTTAGTATCTTGGTATCTCAAGATACCAAGATTGCTTTAAGGTAATGTAGGTAAACTAACATATTAGAAAAGATGGTTTTGATGTCCAAGGTAGTGGGAATTTATGGTTGGTAATGACTAGATAGGTTAGTTTCTTGCTACCCTAGGATACCGGGAGGGATACTCCCAAGGCAAAGTGGTTTTGCCTTAGTGTTAGTATGTAAAAGGGTAATTGCAATGTAAATGGGTAAGTTAAGGTAATCGGGTAAAACTAAGATACGGGTTTAGGAATACAAGATTGGTTTAAAAATGAGATGTCTTGGTAGGTAAATACTAGAAATGGTATGTTTAGTCTAGTTTTGACTCGGTTGACCCAACGTTGACTTTTTACACAAAAGTCAACCACAAGTCAACTCTTTACCTAAAATGGTCTAAAACTCAACCAGAGTTGACCAGTTGACTAAAAGTCAACTATTCGTCAACATTTGCTTAGTTTGACCTAGAGTTGACCTAGAGTTGACCAGAGTTGACCAGGGTTGACCAGTTTACCAAAAGTCCACTGTAAGTCAATCCTTGACCCAAATTGACCTAGTTTGACTTGCTTTGACTTCATGTGACCTAGCGTGACCTAGTGTGACCTAGTTTGACTTGATGTGACTTAGTTTGACTTAGTTTGACTTAGTCTTGCTTAGTTGACTCAGACTTGCACAGCATAACTAAATTAGCATGCCTTTTATTATCAAACCCTATTTTGACACATGGTATCTCATATTTAGGTATGTGACTTCACTAAGCATCTGTTCACACTGTCAGCTCAGGACCGCAGGCGAGTACATTTACTGATAGTTTTTATTGTCTTGATATCTGCTATATCCGATTCAGTTGTAGTGTCTTACTTAATTCCCGACAGGATAGTTTACGGACTAGTATACGTCAGATCCTGTCATGAGATGTTATTCCTGGACTTTCTTGGAATATTGGTACATGATATTTCTTGTTTTCTATACTTGTATAGACATCGACTTGGGAGTAGGCTGGCCCCCTGTAAAACCCCTAAATTTTTACTATATTTTTTTATTAAATTTGGTACTAATTAATTTTTTATTTATTTTGTATTGTACTTCGCGTAGCCGTATTGTACGTCGTGCACGAAATTCTATTTTTCGTGATTGCTCGACGAGTGCGAATATGTGCGAGCGTACACATTTTTGGAAAAACATTTTTTTCTATTTTTATTGTTTCAAGAAAATATATATAATAATTATTTTTTGCTATCAAAATTCTAAATTTATTTTTTTATTTTTGAAAAGTTTTTTTTTACAGTTATATTAATAAAATATATTCTAATAAAATTGTATGATAGAAAAGTGTATATTTGTAATATTATTTGTGCATACATATTTCGTAATTAATTATTAGTTTATTTTGACAAATAATAATATAATTTTTGAAATTACTATTTATAGTATTTTTGGAAAATATATTTCGAAATTATTGTGGAGATTTAAACCTTGATTTGGATTTATGGATTTATTTAAATAGTTAAATATTTGAAATTTGATTTATCCCATTTGATTTTGAGCTAAAAATTTAATTAGATTTAAATTAGATTTATATTTGTATTTGAATTTTGATTTAAATTGATTTAAATTAAATTACGGATTATCTATTTTTGGGTTTAAACTATTCCTAGTTCCTATCCAATTGGGAATTCCCACATCCTATAAATAGGCAGGTACTCCTCCATGAATTTCTATTCTTCCACAATTTTTCTACCACAGAAGTTAGTACATCGTGTCCATGACCGTGTCCGTGTCCCATCCACTATGTGTTTCATTGTACAAATACATTACTCCACCCCGGGTCCGACAGATCCGAACCTCCGTCTCCGTCGTATCGGACACACCCGACATGACTCATCCAAACCCTAGTCCTAAATCGTAAACCTATCCCTACCAATGACACCGTAGCCATGACCCAACCCGTCTTCTCCACCATGCCGTACTCCCATCGGTTCTGGCTCGACTTTCCAACTCCGACTAGTCTCCCTCCTTTGACGATCGTCACCACCTACACTGACACCAACCACGACCACTACCCGCCACCCTCACGATAGCCACCACCACCCCTATCACGGTCAATCAACAACCACACTCGGTCGTCGTTACCACAGTAAACCCCTCATCCAACACAAAAGAAACCCAAAGGAAATTAAGGGAACGACCCATACCTACCCCCGCCGAGCGACCCGATCCGGCGTCCAGCCCGGTCCAGCCACCGTGAGCGCCTCCGACTCTGCCGCTGGATCCGAGTGTTGGCTTCCTCCCACTCCGGCGAGATCCGTCGCGCGCGACCGCTGCGGCCGAACCCGCCACCACCGGCCTGCTGCGACGAGCTCGCCACCGCCGAAAACCCTTTCCCTCGAACCCCCTTCCCACCTTGGCTGCCTCCCTGCGCGCGGCTGCTCCTCCTGTCGATGCCCGGCCGAGACCCGCCTGCGACCGTGGAGCGCCGCCCCGCATCGGCGAACGCGCCGCCCAGCGCTTCTCTCCATCACCGCCCCTCTCCTTCTCTCCTATCTCCGCGCGCATCTCCGCCCGCGTCGACCACCGACTTCCGCCGCCGCCCTCCGGCCGCTCCGCTCCAGCCTCTCTCTCTCTCCTCCCTCTCCCTCACTCGATTCTCTCTCCTTCTCACTACCTCTCTCTCTCGCTTAACCTCCCTCTCTCTCTTTCGTCCTCTCTGAAGAAAGGGGATGGAAGTGAGATATTTTATTTAATTTTATTATTAGTATATTATTATAATAAAAAAAACCTATTATTATTTGCTTTCTTGTCTTCTTTTTGGTTTGTCTCTGGATGCTTTTGCTTCTCACTATTATAATAATAATTATTATTATTATTATTATCACTATTATTATTTCATTATTATTATTATTATTATTATTATTATTATTATTATTATTATTATTATCACTATTATTATTTTATTATTATTATTATTGTTATTATTATTACTTTTATTATTATTATTATTGCTGTTGATGTTGTTATTTTAATTATATGATTTTCATTAAATTCTTTGTTATACAGTATGCAATGGTGGTTGAAAAATGCTTTGATAATAATAATAATAATAATTATTATTATTATTATTAAATTTATTATTATCTTTGTTAGTGTTGTACTAATAGCACTAAGTATTATACTATTTTTATTAACTATATATGGTAGATAATTTCTATAACAAAATATTGGACTAGGATAGATGGCTGTAATATCTTGGCTAGTTAAATAAATTATTTGACTAAATTATAGTTTTACAAAATATAGGCTTTAGCCTTAAATAATTTTCTGGAAGTATTTTGTTTCACTTAAATTATTTTGATAAGTTTCAGCCTAAAATATTATTTCTTGACAAAACTTGGAGTTTTTGCCCTAAAAAGCATTTATGGATTTTCTAGTGATTAATTAAAATATTTTAACTAAATAAAACTCTATTTTTTCAAGTATACAAAAATAATAGTTATATAAAATTTTATATATTTATTTATTTAAAATTTCTTCGCTTTCCTCCAGTCCGTGACTAAAATACCTTTTATCCTATTCCCTCGCCAATTCCATACTACCTCATGTCCACCCTAGCTAAATTGACCGTCCTGGACTTGATGGAACCATCCATGCCGCCAACAGACGTCTCCTTGTGTAGTGATTTCACTGAAGTCGCAGTTCATGCCACCTTGATCATCGTAGCACACCAGGCGTCCTACCAGGCAAGACACCTTGCCATTCGCTGTTTAAATTATTTTAGCTCATATTTCATGCATTACTTATTTTCTTTATGCAAAATAAACTGTGATACATGGCATAACCTGTTAGAACTTATTGTTCATTTATATTCTGCTATGTATTATTTTTCTCACACATTAAACCTAGATTAAAGGGACCACCTTGTGTGTTGCATTCATTGGCCTTGACACGTTGTAACACGAAGTTGTGTGTCGCATGTAGGACACAAAAGTGCGTGATTGGCTGGCCACCAGTACGTACAAGCCGTGTGATAGGAATAACCGCTAATAGAGATTGCATGCTAGTTGACTTAGCGGTTATAGAGGTTAATGTTGTGGATACAACATAGTAGGCATTGGGCGGGGAGGACAATTCCTTAGCGTATGGGATTCGATGCACTTTCCTTGTGACCCGGACTCTCCATTGGAGATACGTGGATGATGACCCAAGATTACTGACGGCCACTGGCGATTCTGTGGAACGTCATGCTCTTACTGATGGGGCCTCTAGTGCCCAAGGGGGGACTATGCCGATCCTATTTAGCCAGGGCCCATGCGTAGTAAGGATTGTTCTTAACAATATTTCACTTAGAATGGATAGGCACCTTTATCCGTTAGGTACGAGTACTTTTGGTTTGGGTACTTGTATCTGACTGTGGCGTGGAACAATAACTTGTCGCGGATTAGTTCGTCACATCTTGTCCTTGTTTGGTTGTAGGTGTGACTTACTACTTCGATGAAAAGGTATTGAACCTTGTTGGGGTCCGGATACCATATTGGATTCATGACATGGAAAGATACGTCACCGTAAATTAGTTTACCATCTCCTGTCCTTGTTTGGTTGGGGGGATGGTACGCTCGTTCAGTAGGTGCGTATTGGACCATGTTATAATTCGATTTACTTATTTATTTGAGCAATATTTATTCAGTTTATATGGCATGATATTATGTGTCTTGTTACGTCCCTCTAAGGACCTGGTTATCTCTCCAGGTGTGTGCTCTTGTCTTTCGCAGGTGCTCTAGCTCTAGACTGTGCTCATTGCTATTTCTTCGAGGATGATTGCATTTGGATCATCTTCGCTTCGCTCGCCACTCATTTCATTTCTATGTACTTTTCCTTATTTTGTTGGTAGTAGATTTGTCTCGCCCAACATGTTGTATCAAGACAATTCATTATCATTTTATGATATCTTTTATTCATTTATTTTGTGTGGATGAGATTAGTATGGTTCTACTGCATTTTACAGCTTATGTATTCATACGAGGTTTCCATATATTGGAGTATACTTTGTATGTATACAGCTGGCATGTCTATGTACCTAGTCCTACGTATTTTGGGACTGGGGCATTACATATTTTTGTGGTGGCCCATGCAGGTCAAGATAAAATTGTTTGGTTACTTTACCGTACCAAGCAAGCCTGCATATAGGATTAGAAGTCTAGGATCTCATCCACATGCTTGATCTCTTTCCTTGATTTTATCTACCGTTTGACTCATCAATTGCATCTTGCTTGCTTCCTTCCATCCCTACTCTTATCTTCCCTTCGTGCTTGTTAGAGAGTGACCCTACTAGTTAATTGTCCCAAAACACCATTAGTTTAATTCTTTAAGTTGGGTAAAATACCTTATGAACTAGCAACCCCTTTGACCTAGTGACCTATATTAGCAAGCTTATTTAGATCATAGAATCTAGAGGACCTAACCCGTCTAGCCAACCAAGGACTTGGACAAGGAGACTATAGGACGACTGTATGACTTAGAATCATTCTACCTTCTTTAAATCTTAATCTCTCGTGCCTATGTATTTACCATTTTGACTAATGATGCTAAAGTAGCCTAGTTTTTGTAAGCTTATTCTTTATCGAGTTTGTTCATGACATATGCTATTGAGCGCTCACTAGCCTATTGTCTAATCAGAACCGGTGCATAATGGTCTGATCAACCAAGTGCACTTTGGTTCGCTTTTGTCTATTATTCTACGTGGATGGAACATAATTAAGCTTGGCCTTTAGAATCCCATCTACGACTGCCTTGGCAATTCTTTTGAAATTTTCGGTCGCCCTTGAATCACGTACTCATATTCGATAATATCGTCTTGAAACTCCTTATTACGTTCGCCTTCACCTATTTTAGGAAGACGAAGGCGTAGTACTAGAACTCTAGCCTTCCTACCAATTATGATCGTTATCACTTAAGGTTGTTATATCCTCATCCTAAACTGCTCGTTCTTATCTCGGCCCTATATTTACTCTCATCACTTAAGTTAGGAGTGACCCAAATCGCTCTCTCAATCGTGCCAGCAACCAACTCCTAAGAAACCATATCTTTAAGATCTCTAATCTATTCTTCTCTAGATAACACACTAGCCTTTATCGCGTGTTTTATCTTTAAACCTTACACATTTTTCTTCTTGAGCTATCCCATGATTACTCTCGCCGTTATCGAAGTCGCGATTTCCTAATGCATGACTGTGTTGGACGTTGTGAACGATTATTCCTCACCGATACCCCCCTTGTGCCTTTCACCCCCCTCTTAATTCTTAATTTCGAGGACGAAATTCTTTTAAGTTTGGTAGGATGTAAAACTCCTAAATTTTTACTATATTTTTTTATTATTAAATTTGGTACTGATTAATTTTATTTATTTATTTTGTATTATACTTCGTGTAGCCGTATTGTACATCGCGCACGAAATTCTATTTTTTGTGATTGCTCGACGAGTACGAATATGTACGAGCGTACACATTTTTGGAAAAATATTTTTTTCTATTTTTATTGTTTCAAGAAAATATATATAATAATTATTTTTAGCTATCAAAATTTCCCTCGAACCCCATTCCCGCCTTGGCTGCCTCCCCGCATGCGGCGGCTCCTCTTGTCGACGCCCGGCCGAGACCCGCCTGCAACCGCCGAGCGCCGCCCCGCGTCGGCGTGCGCGCCGCCCGGCGCTTCTCTCCATCACCGTCCCCTATCCTTCTCTCCCATCTCCGTGCGCGCATCTCCGCCCGCGCCGACCACCGACTTTCGCCGCCGCCCTCCGGCCGCTCCGCTCCAACCTCTCTCTCTCTCTCCTCCCTCTCCCTCACTCGATTCTCTCTCCTTCTCACTGCCTCTCCCTCTCTCGCTTAACCTCTCTCTCTTTCGTCCTCTCTGAAGAAAGGTGATGGAAGTGAGATATTTTATTTAATAATATTATTAGTATATTATTATAATAAAAAACCTATTATTATTTGTTTTCTTGTCTTCTTTTTGGTTTGTCTCTGGATGCTTTTGCTTCTCACTATTATTATAATTATTATTATTATTATTATTATTATTATTATTATTATTATTATTATTATTATTATTATTATTATTATTTCATTATTATTATTATTGTTATTATTATTACTTTTATTATTATTATTGCTGTTGATGTTGTTATTTTAATTATGTGATTTTTATTAAATTCTTTGTTATACAGTATGCAATGGTGGTTGAAAAATACTTTGATAATAATAATAATAATAATTATTATTATTAAAATTATTATTATCTTTGTTAGTGTTGTACTAATAGCACTAAGTATTATAGTATTTTTATTAACTATATATGTTAGATAATTTCTATAACAAAATATTGGACTAGGATAGATGGCTGTAATATCTTGGCTAGTTAAATAAATTATTTGACTAAACTATAGTTTTACAAAATATAGGTTTTAGCCTTAAATATTTTTCTAGAAGTATTTTGTTTCACTTAAATTATTTTGATAAGTTTCAGCCTAAAATATTATTTCTTGATAAAACTTGGAGTTTTTGCCCTAAAAAGCATTTATGGATTTTCTAGTGATTAATTAAAATATTTTAACTAAATAAAACTCTATTTTTTCAAGTATACAAAAATAATAGTTATATAAAATTTTATATATTTTATTTATTTAAAATTTCTTCGCTTTCCTCCAGTCCATGACTAAAATACCTTTTATCCTATTCCCTCGCCAATTCCATACTACCTCATGTCCACCCTAGCTAAATTGACCGTCCTGGACTCGATGGAACCATCCATGCCGCCAATAGAGGTCTTCTTGTGTAGTGATTTCACCGAAGTCGTAGTTCATGCCACCTTGATCATCGCAGCACACCAGGCGTCCTACCAGGCAAGACACCTTGCCATTCGCTGTTTAAATTATTTTAGCTCATATTTCATGCATTACTTATTTTCTTTATGCAAAATAAACTGTGATACATGGCATAACCTGTTAGAACTTACTGTTCATTTATATTCTGCTATGTATTATTTTTCTTACAGATTAAACCTAGATTAAAGGGACCACCTTGTGTGTTGCATTCATTGGCCTTGACACGTTGTAACACGAAGTTGTGTGTCGTATGTAGGACACGAAAGTGCATGATTGGCTGGCCACCAGTACGTACAAGCCGTGCGATAGGAATAACCGCTAATAGAGATTGCATGCTAGTTGACTTAGCGGTTATAGAGGTTAATATTGTGGATACAACATAGTAGGCATTGGACGGGGAGGACAATTCCTTAGCGTATGGGCTTCGATGTACTTCCCTTGTGACCCGGACTCTCCGCTGGAGATATGGGGTTGATGATCCAAGATTACTGACGGCCACTGGCAATTCTGCGGAACATCATGCTCTTACTGATGGGGCCTCTGGTGCCCAAGGGGGGACTATGCCGATCCTATTTAGCCAGGACCCATGCGTAAGAAGGATTGTTCTTAACAATATTTTACTTAGAATGGATAGGCACCTTTATCCGTTAGGTACGAGTACTTTTGGTTTGGGTACTTGTATCTGACAGTGGCTTGGAACAATAACTTGTCGCGGATTAGTTCGTCACATCTTATCCTTGTTTGGTTGTAGGTGTGACTTACTACTTCGATGAGAAGGTATTGAACCTTGTTGGGGTTCGGATACCATATTGGATTCATGACATGGAAAGATACGTCACCGTGAATTAGTTTACCATCTCCTGTCCTTGTTTGGTTGGGGGGATGGTACGCTCGTTCAGTAGGTGCATATTGGACCATGTTATAATTCGATTTATTTATTTATTTGAGCAATATTTATTCAGTTTATATGGCATGATATTATGTGTCTTGTTACGTCCCTCGGAGGACCTGTTTATCTCTCCAGGTGTGTGCTCTTGTCTTTCGCAGGTGCTCTAGCTCTAGACGGTGCTCATCGCTATTTCTTCGAGGATGATTGCATTTGGATCGTCTTTGCTTCGCTCGCCACTCATTTCATTTCTATGTACTTTTTCTTATTTTGTTGGTAGTAGATTTGTCTCCGCCCAACATGTTGTATCAAGACAATTCATTATCATTTTATGATATCTTTTATTTATTTATTTTGTGTGGATGAGTTTAGTATGGTTCTACTGCATTTTATAGCTTATGTATTCATACGAGGTTTCCATATATTGGAGTATACTTCGTATGTATACAGCTGGCATGTCTATGTACCTAATCCTACTTATTTTGGGACTGGGGTGTTACACCCCCTACTTTTGAATCCTGTGTTATGACGTACCATGTCCGGATCCGTTATACTACTCGGGGATGGGGAGTTGTTAGTGGTTATGTGATCAATACCATTCTTGTATTCCTATACATGTTCATAGCTATACCCTCACTTCACGTAGGGTAAATCCTGACCCCACTTGTTCATAGATTTCCATGCTGGCTGGCCTGACCCAGAGTTCTTGTTTTTCTTATTCATAGCCAGTCAGATGGTACAGCCTGATCTTGACCCAAGCCGATCACATAATGCTCTAATAACTCATAGCACAGTTTATGTTTACGATTATACATCATGTATCCCTGTTACAGTCTATATTTCTGTATTTATACCAGGACATGATATCCAGTTTACGTATCCTGTTTATATTTACTGTCTTGATATTTCACCTTATTTTTTATTATGATTGTCTCTTATAGAATTTGTCAATTCATATGGAACTGCTGTTAGTGTTTTGTACTTGCTCATATCCTGACAGGATAACCCCATTGATGTTTACAGATGATTTAGAGGCTGACTGCTCGACCTTCTATGGCTATGGCATAGACGGCGAGTATGAATTGGATGCACCTGTGGAGCCGGTTGTCACTACCACTTTTCTAGCTTGGGGGTATTTTGGTGATTTTGGTCATTTTTGAAATTTTGTGAATTATTTGGAATTATTATTAATTATTTAGATTTATTAGAATTAATATGATTTTTAGTGATTTTTAGTGATTTTTAGTATAATTGATTTTGGGCCTATAGTTGACTTTGACTAGTGTTGACTAGGAGTATAACCTAGAGATTAACCTAGGTTAAGACCACTTGGTTATGTTAAGTAACCTTGGTTTGACCTAAGTTAGTGAGGTTTAACTCATTGGAACTTGTTTGGAGAGATTAGGAATTGATTAGGCTAGAATGGCTTATGATTTCATAAGTCATGACTAATGACTTGAGACTTAAAGCCCATAGGCCCACACGATGTAGCTAACCCTAATTCTAATCAGCCCATGGCTGGACATAATAGATCTCCCCCATCATATTTAATACCCCTCAAAGTTAGGGCTAGCCTCCATTAGGATTTTTGCCAAGTTTTAGAAAGAGGTAAGCCCCCATCTTCATTAAATCATAGAAAATCCATTTTAAATCCTTTTTCCCCCAAACCAATTGCATTGGGTTCTAATTTTACTCGTCTTGCTGTTGGTTATGAGTATTCTCAGTTTGGGAGCACATTGAAGGAGTTTGTCCATCAAGAGGAGCACCTCTCTTTGAAGCTTTTTGAGGATTTTGTCACATATAGGTAACTTTCAATTTCCTCCATAGAATCTTGATTTTATTTCATATTTAGGGAGCCCTAGACCTAACCTAACTGTAGGAATAGGAAGGCCCAAAATTCGTGTCCATTTCGTGTCCTTTTTGGACACATATCAGTGACACGTACCAAGTGTTTGATGAAATGCCCCAAAGGGCATTTCGTATGATTTTTGGGATTGTATTTGAATAGAAAATTAGGGTTTGATGTCGCTTACACGTTTCTAGTAATTTTGTGGAGTCTTAGTGTCGTGTCGAGTCCACACGGACACGCGAATACATGGTCGCACGTGCGCGTGCGCGTGCACAGGCACTGTGCATGCCCTGCTGTTCGGGCGTGATTGTGACACGGACATGCCTTCCCGACGCGTGAGACTTGGCGTGTGGCACGGGGCCGACACTGACATAGGGCTCCCCAAGTTTCAGAGCCCCACGTGTCGTGTCGGATACGCACGAGCGTGTGCACTGATTTGTGTACTGTTTCAGCGGCTGTCGTTTTGTGCACTGACACGCGTGTCTTGTGTCGCGTACACGCGACGTAGACACGTGGCAGGGTGTCCTAGCCCTAGCCCTAGTCTAGGTTGACCCTTGGACACAACCATGTGGGTTGTGTCATGTTGCGTCGTGTGCACGGACACCGTGAACACGTACACGCTGCTTACTGTTGCATGTGTCCAGTATTTTGTTGTTTTTGGTTTTATTATGATTGGACACATTTGTGTCCACTTTTGTGGACACAAACACATCACATAACACGTGTGCAATGTGTTCTTACATTACCAACCTCTGTTTTGGGATTTTAGCTCGATTTTATTGTTCAATTCCATTTTTTCTTTTTTTTTTGTGATACCTACATTACCTGCCCACTTCAGTTTTGTCCAGTTTATAAATTTGATTTTTGGCAGCCTTTTTGACCTAGATTAAACTGTTAATTTCATGAATTGTAAACCCTAATATGTGCACCTATATGAGTTCTAATTGTATGAGGAAAATTGGGTTGTTTGGATGTGTGTGTGATTCAAAATTTGGAATTTCAAATAGGGTCTGTAAACTGAGATAATGAGTTTATATACTGTTTTTTTGTGTTCTAAAAAACTGAGATTTGGGTGATGTTTTTAACTGAGTTTAGAAACTGTTTTGGGTTCATGTTGGACTGAATTATGGGGGAGGCTGAACTGAGTTGGGTTCTCAGTTTCCTCACTGTTCTCACTATTTTCTCACACATTTACATACCATATGACACTCACTCACATGTCTCCTCTACACACACACACACACTTGAACACTCTATATCTCACTGATTTTACAATCACTCACACACACACACCTAGGTAATACCCTCTCACCCACACACTCATGTTTCATGACACACATACACTAGTATATATATATGACACCCTCTTGACACTCTAGCTTAATACACACACAAGTCCTACACACTAATCACACCCTCATGTATCATCACACATTCACACACTCTCACTATTTGATACCCTTGACACACACACATTCATTTCTCATGTATATTGTATATGTGTGATATACTATAGATAACCTATATGTTATGATTTCCTATATTAGTTTATATTAATATTATAAATTGTGTATTATTTTAGATATAGAATAGCCTTGTGTAGGTGTGTTATAGGTTGGGTTAGACTTGGTTTAGCCTATGGCCTAGTCTCTTAGCCTGTGGCCTATGGTTGTGCCTGCTTGTCAGTGTGGAGCCTAGATTAGACTTGTTTAGTCTAGTTAGACTTAGAATAGCCTTGTTATCCTAGTATAGACTAGTTTGACTTAGGTTTGACTTGGTTGACCTAGTTTGACTTCTAGGGTTGACCAGAGTTGACCAAGAGTTGACTTTGGTCTAGATTGACCTAGATTCATGTAGTATGCATCGTAGTGCATCTTATTACTATTCTGGACTTGTTGTGACTTGTGATGTTCTAATAGGAGCCAGACACCACTCCACGGATAGTACTTTCGTCTTGGACATTCAGTTAGCAGGCGAGTACATTCTCTGATCTTTTCATACCTGTCTGGACTATACTCTTGCTCTAGATTACTTTACATGATGCTGACACGTATTTTCACGGATTAGTACTATATGGATCCTTTCCTGAGATGTTATCCCACTACGGGTGCATCGGGTATTTCATGTTCATGTACTTTATCATGTGCATGAGGTACTCCTTGTACTCGTACTAGTTCATGTTATTACATGTTCTCATGTGCTTTTATGTGCTTTTATCATGTGCCTCATGTACTACTCATTACATGAGTTCACGTATCTTAGTTGTATTCATGTGCTTATAACGTAACTTGAATGGACCCTTGTGTATTGATTGGGGCGAGGTGAGTAGAATTGGTTATGTAAACACTATCCCCAGTAGCTGTATAAATATGTCTCCTTATTTGTATTCATGTGCCCCTAAGCCGTTTACATAACCATATTGTACTCTAAGTCACTTAGCCACTTACAGTCTCTACTATCATGTATTTACTTTCAGTTACAAAATATCTCCTGTTTACTTGTACTTCCATTCAGCACTTCCTGTATTTTACTCTATTGCATGATTTATACTCCTAACCTGCTATGAACTGTTTGAGAGATACGTGCTCATTCCCGACCTGATTGGACATGTTGATAATTTTACAGAGGACGAGGAGGAGGCCTGCCTAGACACTTACTATAGGACAGCCTTAGAGGACACTTGCGATCCGGACTTCCAGTCGGATCCCTTAGCAGTAGAGACTGTTGCTCCATAGTTAGTTTATCTTATTTCATAGTAGTATGTGTTTACACAGAAAGAGCTCAACATGAGACAGCGCAGATGGCTAGAGTTGATGAAGGACTTTGACATCTCACTTCAGTATCATCCAGGAAAGGCCAACGTGGTTGCCGATGCCTTGAGTAGGTATCCGACAGCCATGTGTTTGACCATGGATCGGTATTTGCTTGCAGACTTGGAGAGCCTTGGGATTGAGGTGATTGTGCCAGGGGTGCAGATGCAGTTAGGGCCTACAGATACAGTCTGACTTGATAGACAGGATCAAGGCGACACAGTTCGAGGATGTGGCTCTGCGGTGTATCCGAGAGCAGATCAGTACAGGATTGGAGGATGATGAGTTCTCACTTACAGAGGATGGTGCCCTGAGGTACGGTTCCCGGTTATGTATGCCCAGCGGGGAGCTCAGAGAGTAGATTATGCAGGAGGCTCACAGATCGCAGTACTCTATTCATCCTGGTGCTAACAAGATGTACAGAGATCTGTGAGAGCATATCTAGTGGTATGGGATGAAGCGGGAGGTATCCCACTTCATAGCTAGATGCTTGGTCTGTCAGCAAGTCAAGACAGAGAGGCAGAGGCCCGGAGGATTATTGCAGCCGTTGCCCATTCCAGAGTGGAAGTGGGAACACATTACCGTAGATTTCGTATCAGGGTTGCCGCGTACACCAGGAGGGAAGGATGCGATTTGGGTCATCGTCGACAGGTTGACCAAATCGTCTTGCCATTCAAGGTGGGTACGTCTACAAAGAGGCTTACGGAGCTGTATATGAGACAGATAGTCAGGATTCACGGAGTTCCCGTCAGCATAGTCTCAGATCGTGATAGTCGCTTTACTTCCCTCTGGAGGAGTCTGCAAACTAGCTTGGGCACTCAGCTCAAGTTTAGTACTGCATACCACCCCCAGACGGACGGACAATTAGAGGGGACTTTTCAGACACTTGAGGATATGCTGCGGACGTGCGTCCTGGATTTTGGAGGTTCCTGGGAGGATCATCTACATTTTGTGGAGTTTGTTTACAACAACAGTTTTCAGGCCAGCATTGAGATGTCACCGTTTGAGGCTCTGTATGGGCGTAGGTGTCGTATACCCTTATCTTGGGATGATGTTGGAGAGCGAGCTTTACTGGGACCAGAGATAGTTGTTGACGCAGTCGAGAAGGTGAAGCTCATCAGGGACAGACTTCGCATGGCGCAGGACAGACATCGGCACTGGGCCGATAGCTACCGGAGGCCGCTGGAGTTTGAGGTACAGATTTAGAGATAAGATTAGAAGTAGGTTGTTTCTTTGTTTTATTTGTTTGATCGTGTTTGATTTTTATTAACTTGAGACCTTGCTTGTGATTAGGTTGGAGATATGGTTTTTCTGCGGATATCTCCGACTTGTGGTACGATACATTTTGGTGGAGGTGGAAAGCTTAGCCCGCGCTTCATCGGCCCTTTCGTTATCAGCGGGAGAGTCGGTGACGTGGCATACATGCTAGACTTGCCACCTGTACTAGTGGAAGTTCACAACGTATTCTACGTGTCACAGTTGAGACGGTACGTGGCTGACCCTAGCCATGTGCTCGATCATTCGAAGATTGAGGTTGGGCCTACTCTCAGTTATCCAGAGCAGCCTGTGGAGATTCTGGATCGCCGAGAGAAGGTATTGAGGAACCAGGTGATACCCTTGGTACGCGTCACATGGAGGCATCATTCTCCAGGAGAGTCGACCTGGGAGCGGGAGGATGAGATGCGCGAGCGGTACCCCTATCTTTTTGGACCTTGAGGTATACTTTTCTATCCTTCTCAGCAGTTTAGTTTCGCCTTTAATTTCGAGGACGAAATTATTTTAAGGAGGGTAGATTTGTCACTACCACTTTTCTAGCTTGGGGGTATTTTGGTCATTTTGGTCATTTTTGAAATTTTGTGAATTATTTTGAATTATTATTAATTATTTAGATTTATTAGAATTAATATGATTTTTAGTGATTTTTAGTATAATTGATTTTGGGCCTATAGTTGACTTTGACTAGTGTTGACTAGGAGTCTAACCTAGAGATTAACCTAGGTTAAGACCACTTGGTTAGGTTAAGTAACCTTGGTTTGACCAAAGTTAGTGAGGTTTAACTCATTGGAACTTGTTTGGAGAGATTAGGAATTGATTAGGCTAGAATGGCTTATGATTTCATAAGTCATGACTAATGACTTGAGACTTAAAGCCCGTAGGCCCACACCATGTAGCTAACCCTAATTCTAATCAGCCTATGGCTGGACATAATAGGTCTCCCCCATCCTATTTAATACCCCTCAAAGTTAGGGCTAGCCTCCATTAGGATTTTTGCCAAGTTTTAGAAAGATGTAAGTCCCCATCTTCATTAAATCATAGAAAATCCATTTTAAATCCTTTTTCCCCTAAACTAATTGCATTGGGTTCTAATTTTACTCCTCTTGCTGTTGGTTATGAGTATTCTCAGCTTGGGAGCACATTGAAGGAGTTTGGCCATCAAGAGGAGCACCTCTCTTTGAAGTTTTTTTAGGATTTTGTCACATTTAGGTAACTTTCAATTCCCTCCATAGAATCTTGATTTTATTTCATATTTAGGGAGCCCTAGACCTAACCTAACTGTAGGAATAGGAAGCCCCAAAATTCATGTCCATTTCGTGTCCTTTTTGGATACGTATCAGTGACACGTACCAAGTGTTTGATGAAATGCCCCAAAGGGCATTTCGTATGATTTTTGGGAATGTATTTGAATAGAAAATTAGGGTTTGATGTCGCTTACACATTTTTAGTGATTTTGTGGAGTCTTAGTGTCGTGTCGAGTCCACACGGACACGCGAACACGTGGTCGTGCGCGCGTACACAGGCACTGTGCATGTCCTGCTGCTCGGGCGCGATTGTGACACGGACATGCCTCCCCGACATGTGAGACTTGGCATGTGGCACGGGGACGACGCTAACACGGGGCTCCCCTAGTTTCAGTGCCCCACGTGTCGTGTCGGACACGCACGAGCGTTTGGTCTGGTTTGTGCACTATTTCAGCGGCTGTCATTTTGTGCGCTGACACGCGTATCTTGTGTCGCGTACACGCGACGTGGACACGTGGCAGGGTGTCCTAGCCCTAGCCCTAGTCTAGGTCGACCCTTGGACACAACCACATGGGTTGTGTCGTGTTGTGTCGTGTGTACGGACACCGTGAATACGTGCACGCTGCTTACTGTTGCCTGTGTCCAGTGTTTTGCTGTTTTTGGTTTTATTATGATTGGACACGTTTGTGTCCACTTTTGTGGACACAAACACATTACATAATATGTGTGCAATGTGTTCTCACATTACCAACCTCTGTTTCGGGATTTTAGCTCGATTTTATTGTTCAATTCTATTTTTTATTTTTTTCTGATACCTACATTACCTGCCCATTTCAGTTCTGTCCAGTTTATAAATTCAATTTTTGGTAGCCTTTTTGACCTAGATTAAACTGTTAATTTCATGAATTGTAAACCCTAATATGTGCACGTATATGAGTTCTAATTGTATGAGGAAAATTGGGTTGTTTGGATGTGTGTGTGATTCAAAATCTGGAATTTCAAATAGGGACTGTAAACTGAATAATGAGTTTATATACTGTTTTTTTTTGTGTTCTAAAAAACTGAGATTTGGGTGATGTTTTTAACTGAGTTTAGAAACTGTTTTGGGTTCATGTTGGACTGAATTATAGGGGGGGCTGAACTGAGTTGGGTTCTCAGTTTCCTCATTGTTCTCACTGTTTTCTCACACATTTACATACCATATGACACTCACTCACATGTCTCCTCTACACAGACACACTTGAAAACTCTATATCTCACTGATTTTACAATCACTCACACACACACACCTAGGTAATACCCTCTCACCCACACACTCATGTTTTATGACACATATACATTAGTATATATATATGACACCCACTTGACACTCTAGCTTAATACACACACAAGTCCTACACACTAATCACACCCTCATGTATCATCACACATTCACACACTCTCACTATTTGATACCCTTGACACACACACATTCATTTCTCATGTATATTGTATATGTGTGATATACTATAGATAACCTATATGTTATGATTTCCTATATTAGTTTATATTAATATTGTAAATTGTGTATTATTTTAGATATAGAATTGCCTTGTGTAGGTGTGTTATAGGTTGGGTTAGACTTGGTTTAGCCTATGGCCTAGTCTCTTAGCCTGTGGCCTATGGTTGTGCCTGCTTGTCAGTGTGGAGCCTAGATTAGACTTGTTTAGTTTAGTTAGACTTAGAATAGCCTTGTTAGCCTAGTATAGACTAGTTTGACTTAGGTTTGACTTGGTTGACCTAGTTTGACTTATAGGGTTGACCAGAGTTGACCAAGAGTTGACTTTGGTCTAGATTGACCTAGATTCATGTAGTATGCATCGTAGTGCATCTTATTACTATTCTGGACTTGTTGTGACTTGTGCTGTTCTAATAGGAGCCAGACACCACTCCTCGGACAGTACTTTCGTCTTGGACATTCAGTTAGCAGGCGAGTACATTATCTGATCTTTTCATACCTGTCTGGACTATACTCTTGCTCTAGATTACTTTACATGATGCTGACACGTATTTTCATGGATTAGTACTATATGGATCCTTTCCTGAGATGTTATCCCTCTACGGGTGCATCGGGTATTTCATGTTCATGTACTTTATCATGTGCATCATATACTCCTTGTACTCGTACTAGTTCATGTTATTACATGTTCTTATGTGCTTTCATGTGCTTTATCACGTGCCTCATGTACTACTCATTACATGAGTTCACGTATCTTAGTTGTATTCATGTGCTTATAACATAACTTGAATGGATCCTTGTGTATTGATTGGGGCGGGGTGAGTAGAATTGGTTATGTGAACACTATCCTCAGTAGCTGTATAAATGTGCCTCCTTATTTGTAATCATGTGCCCATAAGCCGTTTACATAACCATATTGTACTCTAAATCACTTAGCCACTTACAGTCTCTACTATCATGTATTTACTTTCAGTTACAAAATATCTCCAGTTTACTTGTACTTCCATTCAGCACTTCCTGTATTTTACTCTATTGTATGATTTATACTCCTAACCTGCTATGAACTGTTTGAGAGATATGTGCTCATTCTCGTCCTGATTGGACATGTTGATAATTTTACAGAGGACGAGGAGGAGGCCTGCCTAGACACTTACTATTGGACAGCCTTAGAGGACACTTGCGATCCGGACTTCCAGTCGGATCCCTTAGCAGTAGAGACTGTTGCTCCATAGTTAGTTTATCTTATTTCATAGTATTGATCAGTTGAGTTGTATATATATTTTGGATCTGCTTTACGTTTGGATGTTTTGGAGTTTATTATAGACACTTAGCTCTCTCTCTTTATCTGTATTTCTTGTGGATTTGGATCTTGCATCTTATTATCTATCTATCTTTCTTTCATGTTCTACCTTAGCTGTGATTGAGATATATTCTGTTATGTCACCCCCATTCGGGGAGTATAACTATTTATTACCTTGAACTGTTAGATGTTGTGAGCTAGAACAGTGTTCTACCGCCGACACTGCGGCGTAGGCTGGACGTACCCACGTCTCGTTCCCTTACTCTAGGGTGTGGGTCATGACACCGGTGCCCTTAGAGGACGCACCGTCTGCTTAGACTAGTTAGATAGGCTTGCCTGGACTGCGATCCAGCTAGTACTTCATACTCTAGTATCTATATTATTTTGGGGATTCTGTTATATGTTATTAACTCTAAACTTGTGTTGGGATCTCGTACTTATTTCTAGTAATTTTCTTCTATCATATTTTCATATTTTGTGCTATCTTCCTTAGAAGTCTTGTGATTGAGTTATGACATTATATACCTCCGTGCGGAGATGACAGGTACCATTATATTATGTCTAGATGTTGTATGTTATAGAGGAACTATACAGCGTTCTACCGCCGATACTATGACGTAGGCTGGACGTACCCACGTGCTCGTGCCCCTACTTTGGTTGTGGGTCGTAACACATTTTGTGGTGGTCCATGCAGGTCCATGTCGCAATTAGTGCGATCTCGTAATGGTACTCGACTTAGAGTACTAATTACGAGCCTGCAGTTAGGATATAGGTTTTAGGATATGATAGGAGTTACTCAATCACATTTTAGGAAAATTTTTGATCTTTCGATTATCATGACAACTCTTCTTTGCCCTTTGAAATTAATTGTCCTTATTTGATAATGTCTTATCTTGTGCCATATTAATCTTTTTGCTTCAATCTGTCTTCAGGATGAGGATTACTCGAGCTCAGGCGGCAGGGTCTAGTACCGTCCCGGAGAGGTCCGACCCTGTGGGACCTCTTCCTCCGGCTGTGGGAGTAGCAGTCGAGGGATCTGCCCCTACTGTTCCTGTCGTTCAGTTAGGAGTAGCACCAGCAGTTCCGGAAGGTCTTCCACCTCCAATTACGAGGCCTTCTGCATTCACACCGGAGACTCTTCCACCGCCACCTCCGATACCGACAGATGCGTTACAGATGTTACCGAGGATGTAGAGCGTAGCCTAGAGCTGGCGGACTTACTGAGGAGGTTGTGGGTATCAGCCGCGGCGAGTCAGTTCCTTGACATCGCCCTGACGTGGTACCGTACGGATCCTCGTGCTTCTGTGAGAGGATTGACCTGGGAGAACTTTCGAAGACTCTTTGTAGAAGCATGGAAAAGGAGAGGATTTTATATGTGGCTCAAAACCCAGAAGGCTTCATGCGGCTCAAAACCCAGAAGGCTTCATGCGGCTCAAAACCCATAAAGCTTTATACGACCCAAAAGCAACGGAGAGCCTTATGCGGTTCGAAATCAGCCTAAGCATTAAATGTCTCCTTATACAGCTGGCCATAATTACTCTGACACAAAGGTGACAGCTCTGACAAAGATGACAGCTCTGACATGAAGTTGAGACATGACATGCTACTAAAAAGACGAGAAAATTATCATGACATCCGACACAGTTCATGAACCAAAGGAAACTCTTCATGCGGATCGCCTATGAGGCACTCTTTATGCGGCTCAATCATGAGACACCTCTCAGGCGGCTCGATCATGAAGCATCTCTCATGCGGCTCGGTTATGAGACGTCCTTCATGCGGCTTGGTCATGAGACATTCTTCATGCAGTTTGGTTATGAGACGTCCTTCATACGGCTCGATCATGAGACATTATTCATGCGGTTCGGTTATGACACGTCCTTCATGCGGCTCGATCATGAGACATTCTTCATGCGGCTCGGTTATGAGTCGTCTTTCATGCGGCTCGATCGTGAGACATTCTTCATACGGCTCGATTATAAGACGTCCTTCATGCGGCTCGGCCAGGATACATCCTTTATGCGGCTTGCCACAGAATAGTAGTTGAGACACGTGGCAGAGATTGACCAAGTCTTAACAGTTCAGATTTACTGTAACAAACAGATCATGGTCAATCTCAACCAATCTCCAGCTGTCCACTATAAACCGAGTCTCGAGGCACAGTTACAACTATGTGACCCATAGTTTGCCACGTGGCTGTATATCCCATCCCTCATGAATTCCTATAAATAGCAAGGTGCTATTCCCTTGCGGAGACACACACAGAGAGAGACGCATAGAAAAGCACACAAAGCTCAGAAGCAGACTCTTCCCTTCATGTCTTCAGAGAGCATTTCTTCACCGGAGCCGAGGTTGCGTTCGATCGTCCAAGGGGTAAGGCAAAGTTGATAGCAATTTCCCGAGCCTCTATCGTCACCCCCCAGAATCAAAACTAAACAATTGTAATTAGATGCTTTTCCTAGGTTTTGTTCCTAGGCTCTCTTTTGTACAAGCGAGTTCGTAATTGTGAGTCAAGTTCAGTCCTCCCATAAAATTGTTCTGTTCTACGACGATCAATGGCAAACACGATGGTGACTCTGCTGGGGACTAACTTCTCCACTACTGATAAGTTGGTGACGCAATCGGACGCAGCCAAACTCGGCTCCACGCAACAAATGCTTGTTGTTCGTTTCGACCAGCAAGCGTTCGAAGAGATGCTCTTCGAAGGGAGCGTTAGCCCAATCCAGAAGCGAGCCAGACCGAAGAAGGCTCGCAAGGCGTGGAGGCCCAAAATCGTTGCCTCTCCCCAAGCTCTGGAACAAGATTTTTTTGGTGCTCAAGACGGCAAAGAAGACTCACATGCGACCCCACTTCAGGTCGCAAAGGACCCTGCTGTCCCCAAATCCGACAAAGAAAAACACTACGATGCTGGATTTATGGGGGCAAACGGGAACTCCATGCGGTCCAAGAAGAAGCCGCATAAGGGTGTGGACCGCAGGAAGAATGCATATGCGGCCACCAATCCCAGCCGCAGGGAGAATGCATATACGGCCAACAATCCCAGCTGCAGGGAAATGACCTATACGGTATCCAATCCTAGCCGCCGGCCATCCGCCCTATGCGGCATCAAACCCTAGCCGGCGGCCATCCGCCCTATGCGGCTCGGGTTCAGTCTTCGATCGCCTCTCATACGGGCCAGACCTCAGAAGCCCTAATAAGGATGCACCAGTCTCTATGCGACACAGCTTGGACTCTCCCTACTACGCACCCTCGGGTGCTAGAGCGAAGAAGTCTAGGACAGCGCGAGCTCGTCGAGCTCAGTCAGCTATCCCAACTACTGACCATCAGAGACTCCCGCTAACTGTTATACGGGCCTCTGATATAAAGTTATACAGAACCGCCCGTGTCCAGCCCTCGGCGGCAAACGGACAGGGTGGTTCTCAAGAGTCGCCCAACAATGATCGAGGGCAAGTGCTTTTACTAGCCCCGCATCAGGGAGCAAACATGATACGTACGCACTCGTGTGCTCGGGATTTTTGGGCCCACAAAACGAGTGCAAAGGTGGATCTAGATGTCCTGACTTGCGAGATGTGATCCTTCATAAGCGCAATGAAAGAGAAGAAACCTTGGCGTGCAAAGAGTCCTTCCATGGATGTCACTGCACTCAAGTCATTGTCAATTGCTGCTGCAACAAGAAAGTAGTACAAGAGGACCGACAGTCCATCTCCAACAATTGCAGCAGCCAGGACCGGTCCTACAATAAAGCTCGGGGGACGAGGAGATTCCTTTCGCCTCCTGTAATTCTATCCGGAAGGTCTCTACCGGCAAGGGAGGGAAAAAATAAATATGTCCAGCCCGACAATCTCAACCAGCACAGCCAAGAAACTCTTATCTAGGGGATTGTACACAGCTGTCACAGGAGGGGTTTATCAAGGTACCCGTCCAAAGACAAAATCTTCATCACTTGGAGATTCGTCATCTACATTCCTTTGTGTAGTTGGAGCCAAGGGTTGCACTCCTCGGAACATCCACAACAATCCGACGTTTCAAGAAGATGAACCAGGGGAAATAATCCCTCCAACAGATACAACAGACTCAGACGTCCCTGAAAACGTCCAAGACGAGGCAACCTCCTATGCAATGGGTAGCACCTCCTCCGAGTCTGAACCAGAGGAGAATATTCCCACATACCCCGACGACTTCTCTATGCGAGGGTATGATTCGGATGGCACGACTTCTACAGTTCCTTCCACTTCTCCTCATGTGAGGACGATATTTATGACTGATAACAACCAATACGGTCCTAGTGATCGACAGCGTCTCGACACTCTTGAGGCCATACTCCAAACTTTGGTTAAGTCAGTGGACGAGATCAAGGCTACCCTATCGGCTCTACAAGCAAGGATACCTGGTCAAACAAGCTTGGGTCCCACCGTCAATGCAGACTCAAACACGACCGAGCTAACCCCGGACAACAACCAACCAGGAATATTGGCTTCCACTATTGCAGAAGAAGCTAGGGGGCGAGAAGAGAAGTCCAGAAGCTCCATGCAATGTTTTACGCCCGAGAATTCTCTCTGGACCACATGATACGACAGCCGTATCCCGTTGCATGAAGAGATGTCACCTTCCATCCATGATACAAACCATTCAATATCAATCCATATAACGGGAAGACCTCTTCGAGCCGGTATATGACCTACTTCGAGGTCACAACAGACCATCTGCTGCATGACGACACCATCCTCAAGCGATTATTCATCGGGACATTGGAGGGGGTCACGTTCGAATGGTACCGCAACCTGCCGGATAACTGTATCCATTCCTTTACCGGCTTCAAACATATGTTCTTGGAAAGGTTCTACGAGGTGGGACAAGATGTGACGATGTCAAACCTCATGGACGTTGTTCAAGGAGAAAAAGAACTGACAAGGAATTACATCGAGCTGTTTCGCCAAACCGTGATGAAGTTGCCTTCTAGCAACCCGGACTTTTCTTTAATTGAGATTTGCCAAAAGTGGCTGCTCCCTTGTAACGCCCCAGTCCCAAAAAACGTAGGACTAGACGTAGACATGCCAGCTGTATTCATACGAAGTACATAGGCTTCGTATGGACACATAAGCTGTAAAATACAGTAGAACCATAACTAATCTCATCCACACAAAATAAATGAATAGAAGACCTCATATAATCAACTATGAAATTGTCATTTGGTGCATGTAGTTGGGAGGAGACAAATCTACTACCAACTATGAAAAGAAATACATAACAAAGGAAAGATTTTGGCGAGTGAAGCGAAGACGATCCAAGTGCAATCATCCTCGTAGAGAAGCAATGATCACGGCGAGAGCTAGAACACCTGCGACAAACAATAGCACACACCTGGCGAGATAACCAGGTCCTCAGAGGGACGTAACAAGACACATAATATCATGCCATTAACTGAATAAATAAAGCTCAACAGAAAACTACACGAATAAAGGTTCTTAACCATTCTATGTGAATATGTATTTAAAGACAACGTTCCACACAAGGGCTCCCGAAGCTAGAAACACGGCACGTTAGCGTTTCAGCCAAGGCACTAGTGGCATCTAGAGAAAAGTAAATGCATGGCCCATTAGCACTCGAGCGAGAACTAAGGGGCGTCTAGAGAAAAAATTAAATGCATGGCCACTAGCTCTTGGGTGAGTCACTAACGGCAGCTAGAGGAAAGTAAATGTAAGGCATATTTGTGTTTCAACCGAGGCACTAGTGGCATCTAGAGAAAAATAAATAAATGCACGGCCACTAGTCTCTCGACTGAGTCACAAATGGCATCTAGAGAAAAGTAAAGGTGTGAAAGCCCCTGCACCTAATAACTGTCTTCACCCTCCCCATGCACTACTCGTGCTGAATCTACATCACGACATTCCTAATAACTGCTAAGTCGCTAAGTCTTCTAGACAACCATAACTATTTAGTAGTTATTGCCTATTGCAAGGCATGTGCGCACCGGTGGCCAGTCGATACGTACGTCCGAGATCTATATGAGACTCGTGACTCGTGATACACAAGTGTCGGGCCAATGAATGCGACACAAACAAAGGTGGTCCCTTAACTCTAAGCCATATGCAACTAAAATATAATAATTTGCAAGTACAATTTATATTTTCTAGAATAAGTAAAAACATGTATGATATTGAGCAAGAAATTAACAGTAAAGGCAAGGTGTCTTGCTTGGTAGAGCGCCTGATGTGTTGCAATAATCAAGGTGGCATGAACTACAACTTCGGTGCAACAACTATACCAGGTGACCACGGATGGTGACACGGTCGGTTCCATTGGGTCCAGAAGGTTCAAATTAGTTAGGGTTGACATATGGTTGTACGAAATTGGGGAAAGAATAGGAATAATGGGATTGGTTATGGAAAAGAGGAAATCGAGGAAAATAAAATATATACAATTTTTAGAAAACTATTTATAATCCTTGAAAAATATATTTATTAGTAAAAATAATATTTGACAAAACACATAAAAATATGAAAAATCGATTTAGGCTAAAATTCTATGTTTTGTAATGATAAATAAGACTGATAGCATACTACTTATATTTAGTCAAAGTATTTAATAACTATATTAGAAAATTACTTATAATATTCAAAAATATAATTGGAATTATAATTAAAATCTATATTTTCTTTTGTTCAAATATTCTAAATAAATATTTGAAAGTCATAAAAACTATTTTCTTATGTCAAGCTATAATTTAACTAGGTAAAAATATTAGAATCATCCAAAAATACTATACTAATATATCTCAAAATATCTCGATACATATTAATAATAGTTAACAAAATTAATATAAGTAAGCCAAAGCTAATTAATATCAAAATAATATTAATGATAATAGTAATATAGCTATTGTAACCATACAACATATTTTGTACATAAAAATAGTAATAAATACAATAATAAAAATAATAATAATAATAATAATGAAATAATAATAATAATAATAATAATAATAATAATAATAATAATAATAATAATAATAATTAACAATGATGATAGTAGTAATAATAATGATAATAATAATAATAATAATAATAATAATAATAATGAGAACATATGCTAAAAGAAACAAATAAAAATAATAATAAAAAGCAAAAACCAACAAAAACTAATAAAAGCAGCAGCTCATGAGCTGTTGCTCTCTCACTCTCCAAAAACCAAAGAAAGAAATAGAAAGGATGAGAGAGAAGACGAGAGGAAGAGAGTGAAGCGGAAGAAGGGAGATCGGAGCGGAGACGCACGACGAGTCTCCGGCGATGGGGGCAGAGGAGAAGAGAGGTCAAGGGCTTCCGGAGCTCGGCCTGGCTGGTGCTGGGGGAAAACGTGGCGGAGCATCCGGCGCTCGTCGCCTGGACTCGGCGGTGGTCTGTTCTAGGAACCGTGGAGGGGGTCGAGGCAGTCGGCCTGACGGCGGAGGCAGGTTTGGGAGGTCGGCGAGGGTTTGGTGGCCAGGATTGCTTCGGCGGTGGTGGACTTGACCCACCGTCGACGACGCGCCAGATCGGAGGCGATGGGCGTTCGGTCGTTGGCGGCCCCCCCAGTGGAGATGCAGTGCCGGCTGCACGGAAGACAAGCCAGGCCGCACGGCGTGGCCAGCGGACGGAGTAGGGCGGCGGGTCCGTTCGGACGCGGCGGGTGTTGCCCGTTTGTCGGTGCAGCCGCGACTAGGCGGTTGAGGTCAGGGCGGAGATCTAGTCGCTGGCAGGGACGACACCGGTGGCTGGACTCAGGTAAGGGAATTTTAGATGTTTCCTTGGTTTTTCTTTTGGGTGGTGATGGTGTCGGGCTTCTGTCGGGAGAGGAAATGGGGATGCTGTTTGTGATGGCAGCGGGACGTTGGTTCTTGGTGGCGGAGGGAATCGATGATGGGAGTTTTGGAAGGAGATGAGGTGGTGGTTTGGGGCTGCCGCCGCGGTTGCCGCAGTGGTGGTCGTGATGATGATTTGGCGGGGGCTGCTGGGTCGGTGGTTGGTTGTGGCAGTATTTGGGAGTTGGCCGGAATCGGGACTGGACGGTGTTGGCAGTGGAAGTGGTGGCTGACGGCTTGGACAAAAGAGGAGGGTACGGCATGGTCGAGGGTCGGGCTGTGGGTGGTGAAGGCAGAGGGTTATGATTAGGATTAGGGTTTTGAGTTTGGATGAGTCGTGTCGGGTGTGTCCGACACGACGGGGACGAAGGTTCGGATCTGTCGGACCCGGGGTGGAGTATTGTATTTGTACAATAAAACACATAATGGATGGGACACGAACACGGACACGGTCATGGACACGATGCACTCTCTTCTGTGGTAAAAAAATTTGTTGTGGATCAATAATGAATTGGAGGAGTACCTGCCTATTTATAGGATGTGGGAATTCCCAATAAGATAAGAATTATGATTGGTTTAAAACCCAAGTAGATAATTTACCATTTAATTTAAAATTATTTAAATCCAAATCTAAATATAAATCCAATTCCAAACGCAAATCAAATTTGAATCTAATTAAATCTTGGTTTAAAATCAATGGGATAAATCAATTTCAAATATTTAACCATTTAAATAATCCATAAATTCAAAGCAAGATTTAAATCGCCACAATAAATTCAAAATATGTTTTCCAAAAATACTAATAATATTAATTTCAAAAATTACATTTATATTTAAAATAAACTAATAAATAATTACTAAATATGTATATAGGTACAAAATGATGTTCTCATTGTTATGCCTTTCTAGCATACAATAAAAATATTATTTACTATTAATAATTGTGAGAAATGAAAGGCTTTATAAATAAAATAACAAACTTGAAAAATTTTAGAACGATAAATATAATTATTATGTATATTATTTTGAAACTTTTAAAAATAGAAAAATAATATTTTCAAAAATATGTACGCTCGCACATGATCGCACTCATCGAGCACTTTCGAAAAATAAAATTTTGTGCGCGACGTATAATACGACTACGCGGCATACAATACAAAAATTTAAATCAGTACCAAATTTAATAAAAAAAATAGTACAAAATTTAGGGGTTTTACATCCTACCCAACTTAAAAGAATTTCGTCCTCGAAATTAAGAATTAGTAGGGGGTGAAAGGACACAATGGTAGAAGGGTTCCTTGGTTGTAGTCTAGGTTGAGGATATGACTAAGAGATGATTATAATCACTTCTTAAATTCAAGTGATTAGAAAGTCAAGCTTATAGATTTAGGGTTGAGGGAGAGGTCGAGTAGTTAGGATGAAGATATAGCAATATCGAGTGATAATAATCATATTTGATATGAAGGCTAGAGAAGGTTCTAGTACAATGCCTTCGTCCTTCTAAAATAGGTGAAGGCGAAAGCAATAAGGAGTTTTAAAAGACGATATTATCGAGTACGAATACGTGGTTCAAGGACGACCGAAAAAGAATTTCAAAGGAATTTTCAAGGCAGTCGTGGATGGAATTCTAAAGGCCAAGTTTAATTATGGTCCATCAACGCAGAATAATAAACAAAAGCGAACCAAAGTGCACTTGGTTGAACAGACCATTATGCACCGGTTCTGATTAGACAATATGTTAGTGAGAGCTCTTCCAATAACATATGTCGTGAACAAGCTCGATAAATAAATGAACTTGCAAATCTAAGTTATAGTAGTAACATTCGTCAAGAGAGTGAAATTATATGCACGAGAGTTTAAAATTTGAGAGGAAGTATAGTCGAACTTCTAAAGGAGCTAAGTCATGTCCTGTGATGGTCTTTACACAGTCGTCCTATAGTCTTCTAGTCCAAGTCCTTGGTTGGCTAGATGGGTTAGGTCCTCTAGATTCTAGGATTTAAGTAAGCTTGCTAATATAGGTCACTAGGTCAAAGGGGTTGCTAGTTCATAAGGTATTCTACCCAACTTAAAGAATTAAACTAATGGTGTTTTGGGACAACTAACTAGTAGGGTCAATCTCTAGCAAGCACGAAGGGAAGATAAGAATAGGGATGGAAGGAAGCAAGCAAGATACAATTGATGAGTCAAACGGTAGATAAAATCAAGGAAAGAGGTCGAGTATGTGGATGAGATCCTAGACTTCTAATCCTATACGCAGGCTTGCTTGGTACGATAAAGTAACCAAACAATTTATCTTGACCTGCATGGGCCACCACAAAAATATGTAACGCCCCAGTCCCAAAATACGTAGGACTAGGAACGTAGACATGCCAGCTGTATTCATACGAAGTACATAGACTTCGTATGGATACATAAGCTGAAAAATGCAGTAGAACCATAACTAATCTCATCCACACAAAATAAATGAATAGAAGACCTCATATAATCAACTATGAAATTGTCATTTGGTACATGTAGTTGGGCAGAGACAAATCCACTACCAATTATGAAAAGAAATACATAACAAAGGAAAGATTTTGGCGAGCGAAGCGAAGACGATCCAAGTGCAATCATCCTCGTAGAGAAGCAATGATCACGGCGAGAGCTAGAACACCTGCGACAAACAATAGCACACACCTGGCGAGATAACCAGGTCCACAGAGGGACGTAACAAGACACATAATATCATGCTATTAACCGAATAAATAAAGCTCAACAGAAAACTACACGAATAAAGGTTCTTAACCATTCTATGTGAATATGTATTTGAAGACAACGTTCCACACAAGGGCCCCCGAAGTTAGAAATACGGCACGTTAGTGTTTCAGCCAAGGCACTAGTGGTATCTAGAGAAAAGTAAATGCACGGCCCATTAGCACTCGAGCGAGAACTAAGGGGCGTCTAGAGAAAAAAATAAATGCACGGCCACTAGCTCTTGGGTGAGTCACTAACGACAGCTAGAAGAAAGTAAATGCACGGCACATTTGTGTTTCAACCGAGGCACTAGTGGCATCTAGAGAAAAGTAAATAAATGCACGGCCACTAGTCTCTCGACTGAGTCACAAATGGCATCTAGAAAAAAGTAAAGGTGTGAAAGCCCCTGTGCCTAATAACTGTCTTCACCCTCCCCATGCACTACTCTTGCTGAATCCACATCACGACATTCCTAATAACTGCTAAGTCGCTAAGTCTTCTAGACAACCATAACTATTTAGCAGTTATTGCCTATCATACGGCATGTGCGCACCGATGGCCAGCCGATACGTACGTCCGAGATCTATATGAGACTCGTGACTCGTGATACACAAGTGTTGGGCCAATGAATGCGACACAAAAAAAGGTGGTCCCTTAACTCTAAGCCATATGCAACTAAAATATAATAATTTGCAAGTACAATTTATATTTTCTAGAATAAGTAAAAACATGCATGATATTGAGAAAAAATGCACAGTAAAGGCAAGGTGTCTTGCCTGGTAGAGCGCCTGGTGTGCTACGATGATCAAGGTGGCATGAACTGCGACTTCGGTGCAACAACTATACAAGGTGACCACGGATGGTGACACGGTCGGTTCTATTGGGTCCAGAAGGTTCAAATTAGTTAGGGTGGACATATGGTAGTACGAAATTGGGGAAAGAATATGAATAATGGGATTGGTTATAGAAAAGAGGAAATCGAGGAAAATAAAATATATATAATTTTTAGAAAACTATTTATAATCCTTGAAAAATATATTTATTAGTAAAAATAATATTTGACAAAACACATAAAAATATGGAAAATCGATTTAGGCTAAAATTCTATGTTTTGTAATGATAAATAAGATTGATAGCATACTACTTATATTTAGTCAAAGTATTTAATAACTATATTAAAAAATTACTTATAATATTCGAAAACTATAATTGGAATTACAATTAAAATATATATTTTCTTTTGTTCAAATATTCTAAATAAATATTTGAAAGTCATAAAAACTATTTTCTTATGTCAAGCTATAATTTAACTACGTAAAAATATTAGAATCATCCAAAAATACTATACTAATATATCTCAAAATATCTCGATATATATTAATAATAGTTAACAAAATTAATATAAGTAAGCCAAAGCTAATTAATATCAAAATAACATTAATGATAATAGTAATATAGCTATTGTAACCATACAACATATTTTGTACATAAAAATAGTAATAAATACAATAATAAAAATAATAATAACAATAATATTAATAATGAAATAATAATAATAATAATAATAATAATAATAATAATAATAATAATAATAATTAACAATGATGATAGTAATAATAATGATAATAGTAATAATAATAATAATAATAATAATAATAATGAGAATAGATGCTAAAAGAAACAAATAAAAATAATAATAAAAAGCAAAAACCAACAAAAACTAATAAAAGCAGCAGCTCATGAGCTGTTGCTCTCTCACTCTCCAAAAACCAAAGAAAGAAATAGAAAGGAAGAGAGAGAAGACGAGAGGAAGAGAGTGAAGCGGAAGAAGGGAGATCGGAGCGGAGACGCACGGCGAGTCTTCGGCGATGGAGGCAGAGGAGAAGAGAGGTCAAGGGCTTCCGGAGCTCGGCCTGGCCGGTGTTGGGGGAAAACGAGGCGGAGCATCCGGCGCTCGTCGCCTGGACTCGGCGGTGGTCTGTTCTAGGAACCGCGGAGAGGGTCTAGGCAGTCGGCCTAACGGTGGAGGCGGGTTTGGGAGGTCGGCGAGGGTGGTGGACTGGACCCGCCGTCGACGGTGGTGGACTGGACCCGCCGTCGACGACGCGCCAGATCGGAGGCGATGGGCGTTCGGTCATGGACGGCCCCCCAGTGGAGATGCAGCGCCGGCTGCACGAAAGGCGAGCCGGGCCGCGCGGCGTGGCCGAGCGGACGGAGTAGGACGGCGGGTCCGTTCGGACGCGGTGGGTGTTGCCCGTTTGTCGGCGCAGTCGTGGCTAGGCGGTTGAGGTCAGGGCGGAGATCTAGTCGCTGGCAGGGACGACACCGGTGGCTGGACTCAGGTGAGGGAATTTTAGATGTTTCCTTGGTTTTTCTTTTGGGTGGTGACGGTGTCGGGCTTCTGTCGGAAGAGGAGATGGGGATGCTGTTTGTGATGGCAGCGAGGCGTTGGTTCTTGGTGGCGGAGGGAATCGATGATGGGAGTTTTGGGAGGAGAGAAGGTGGTGGTTTGGGGCTACCGCCGCGGTTGCCACGGTGGTGGTCGTGATGATGATTTGGCGGGGGCTGCTGGGTCGGTGGTTGGTTGTAGTAGTATTTGGGAGTTGGCCGGAATCGGGACTGGACGGTGTTGGCGGTGGAAGTGGTGGTTGACGGCTTGGACAGAAGAGGAGGGTGCGACGTGGTCGAGGGTCGGGCTGTGGGTGGTGGAGGCAGAGGGTTAGGATTAGGATTAGGGTTTTGAGTTTGGATGAGTCGTGTCGGGTGTGTCCGACACGACGGGGACGGAGGTTCGGATCTGTCGGACCCGGGGTGGAGTATTGTATTTGTACAATGAAACACATAATGGATGGGACACGGACACGGACACGGTCAAGGACACGATGCACTCTCTTCTGTGGTGGAAAAAAATTTGTTGTGGATCAATAATGAATTGGAGGAGTACCTGTCTATTTATAGGATGTGGGAATTCCCAATAAGATAAGGATTAGGATTGGTTTAAAACCCAAGTAGATAATTTACCATTTAATTTAAAATCATTTAAATCCAAATCTAAATATAAATCCAATTCCAAACGCAAATCAAATTTGAATCTAATTAAATCTTGGTTTAAAATCAATGGGATAAATCAATTTCAAAAATTTAACCATTTAAATAATCCATAAATTCAAAGCAAGATTTAAATCGCCACAATAAATTCAAAATTTGTTTTCCAAAAATACTAATAATATTAATTTCGAAAATTACATTATTATTTAAAATAAACTAATAAATAATTACTAAATATGTATGTAGGTACAAAATGATGTTCTCATAATTATGCCTTTCTAGCATACAATAAAAATATTATTTATTATTAATAATTGTGAGAAATGAAAGGCTTTATAAATAAAATAACAAACTTGAAAAATTTTGGAATGATAAAAATAATTATTATGTATATTATTTTGAAACTTTTAAAAATAGAAAAATAATATTTTCAAAAATATGTACGCTCGCACATAATCGCACTCGTCGAGCACTTTCGAAAAATAAAATTTCGTGCACGACGTATAATACGTCTACGCGGCGTACAATACAAAAATTTAAATCAGTACCAAATTTAATTAAAAAAATAGTACAAAATTTAGGGGTTTTACATCCCCACAATCAGCCTCTGGATGGGTGAAGATCAATTTAAAGACTGGAAGGCCTTCATCATCAGCGCCACTAGCGCAGAAGCAAAATTAAAGAAGGCTCGCCAACTGGGATTGCATATCTCGGATGGAGATGATAAGGGCGAACGCCCTAATACCAACAACAATAATGGCGGTAGTTCCTCTAATAACTGGGACACCAAAGGTAAACAGGCTATGGTTGCCGATACAGCCCAGAAGCCTGAACTAAAGCAGGTAGAGAAACAGTGGCCTCAGGTGACCTATGTAGTGCCCCGCTCCACGAAGGCACTAGATAAACAAAGAGATCGGATTGCTGGCTCTGCAACAGAAGATGATTAATATGGGTGAGTAGACGAAGTCTCATTTGTTGATTCGCTTACGCCTAATAAGAATATGAGTTTTTGATTGAATGCTATTGTTAATAACAAGATAGTAAATCATTGAATATGCTTATAAGAGAATCCGCACATTGTCTGCTGAGAAAGAGAACGGTTTCCTGCTTGAGAAGAAGATGGAATTGTTTATGAGTTGCTCGATTGATGCAAGATGGTTTCATTTGATATTGCATTTGCATTGGGGTATCCACTTAGCGATGAGCTGAACCCTTACGAGTCACAGCGGCTAGCAACGAGCTAAACCCATACGAGTCACAGCGGTTAGCGACAAGCTGAACCTAAGAGAGAGTCACAGCGGCTAGCAACGAGCTGAACCCATACGACTCACAGCGGTTAGCGACAAGCTAAACGCAAGGGAGGTACAGCGGCTAATATGGAAATGAAATATTGGTTTTTCTAAGATGTTTTCAAAAGAAATGTAAACCGACTCTGTATGGATGGAATGGACATAGGTAAAAGTAACAAGAATTATATCACAAGAAATATTTTCTCACTAAATGAACAATGATCATTTCAAAAGATGTAGTTCTTTGTTCACAATCACCAGTATGCTAATATACTGACCCACAATTAGTCTGCATACAGGTGCACTATACATCAAGAAGAATAGTCCGAAGCTTTAGCCCGAGCCTCATCCTCAGGAGCCAGAAATCAGAAGAGATGCCAAGAAATGACATCTGTTGTAAGAGTTTTGTTTTGTATATACAGGGATGTAATGTATGGGAACGGGATCATTATAATCTATAAAGTTTTAAGAGGATGTAACGTTGTAACTGAGAGAATCGAGAGCTTGTAATCTGTTCAAATGAAATCAATAAAAGAGAATTGTTTCTTGTTACCATTGTGTTCAATACATGTATTCTGAAACATGTCCGCTGCTACTCCAATTATCTGCAATATGTTCCACTGTGTATTATCAACCTTGTCTATTTTGTCTTGCTTCAGGTCTTGGCCTTGTGCAAGCGCAACTTGGGCTTGCATGACATCATGCCTTAGCGAGGACGATCGGTCTCACAGAGTTCGAAGCGAGGATGAAAGAACTCTGCGGGATCGGGGCATGACAGAATGGTATCAGAGCAACACGATCCTCTGACCAATTGATTCGATTGAATTCAAAGAAGTTCTCCTCATCAAAAATTTCCTTGCCGCTTGATATCATCAATGAGATGAACGTTCCATACAATAAGTCCGTAAATATTTTTATGATGCCAGCATATGTTTTTATCGATTTAATGGATTGAGATTGAAATGCATGATTGAACAAGAGTTTTATATGATCTGAATCGTGATTTTATGGATTGAGGATGGCGAAGGATGAGGACTATCGCTGCTAAGGATATCGTAAGTTTCTCCTTAAGTTTCGATGACGAAACTTTTTTTCGGTGGGTAATTATGTAGTGCCCCGCTCCGCGAAGGCACTAGATAGACAGAGAGATCGGATTGCTGGCACTGCAATAGAAGACGATTAATCTGGGTGAGTGGACGAAGTCTCATTTGCTGATTCGCTTACGACTAATAAGAATCTAAGTTTTTGATTGAATGCTATTGTTAAAAACAAGATAGTAACTCATTGCGTATGCTTATAAGAGAATTCGTACATTTTCTGCTAAGAAAGAGAACAGTTTCCTGCTTGAGAAGAAGATGGAATTGTTTATGAGTTGCTCGATTGATGCATGATGGTTTTATTTGATATTGTATTTGCATTGGGGTATCCACTTAGCGACGAGCTGAACCCTTGCGAGTCACATCAGCTAGCGACGAGCTGAACCCATGCGAGTCACAGCGGTTAGCGACGAGCTGAACCCAAGAGAGAGTCACAGTGATTAGCGACGAGCTGAACCCATGCGAGTCACACCGGTTAGCGACGAGCTGAACCCAAGGGAGGCACAGCGGCTAATATAGAAATGAAATATTGGTTTTTCAAAGATGTTTTCAAAAAAAATATAAATCGACTCTGTATGCATGGAATGGACATAGGTAAAAGTAGCAAGAATTATATCACAAGAAATGTTTTCTCACTAAATGAACAATGATCGTTTCAAAAGATGTAGTTCTTTGTTCACAATCGCCAGTATGCTGATATACTGACCCACCATCAGTCTGCATGCAGGTGCACTATGCATCGAGAAGGATAGTCCGAAGCGATAGCCCGAGCCTCATCCTTAGGAGCCAGAAATCAGAAGAGATGCCAAGAAATAACATCTGTTGTAAGTGTTTGGTTTTATATATATAGGGATGTAATGTATGGGAATGGGATCATTGTAATCTGTAAAGTTTTGAGAGGATGTATCATTGTATCTGAGAGAATCGAGAGCTTGTAATCTGTTCAAATAAAATCAATAAAAGAGAATTATTTCTTGTTACCATTGTGTTCAATGCATATATTCTGAAACATGTCCGCTGCTACTCCAATTATCTGTAATATTTTCTGCTGCGTATTATCAACCTTGTCTATTTTGTCTTGCTTCAGGTCTTGGCCTTGTGCAAGCGCAACTTAGGCTTGCACGTCATCATGCCTTAGCGAGGACGATCGGTCTCACAGAGTCCGAAGCGAGGACGAAAGGACTCTGTGGGATCGGGGTGTGACAACCTACTCCTTCGAGGATAGCCACGTCAAGCCCATCTTTGACTTGCTCTTGCAAGGGGATATAATTCAGCTCCCTCCACCGAGATGTGAACCTCGACCTGTAGAGATGGAGAGCCCGAAGTACTGTCACTTCCACCGCTACGTCCACCACGCTACTCAGGGCTGCTTCCAATTGAAGCGGTACATCCAGAACCTCATCGATTCTAAGGCTCTGTCTATTGATTTCGAGGAGGTAACCATGGCTTCCAATATGGTGTCGGTCCAATTCGGCAGCTTCCCTCCAACGAGGACTCAAGATGGCGTAGTACCCATCCCCCGGGCAACAATAAAGGTCACTAATCTTCCACCTCCCCGAGACCAGACGACTGGGCTGGTGCCCCTCACCACGTCACGAAGGGAGGTCATGTGGGTGCACCCGGACTTGGTACCTGAAGTAACTCAGTTAGCATCATCCTCCACCGGCAAGAAGAAGGGCGGGAAGGCTAAGTCTTGCCACACAATCTCAGCCGAAGCCTAAGAAGCAACAGCTGTCATTACCCGGTCCGGTGCACAATCTCAACCCATACCGGGTAACTCGGCTGAAGATCGTCAGCCGGCCACTGCTGATGCCCCAGGACCTTCTCAGCCTCCATCGGCCGACAAGCCTAAGCCAAAGGAGACCCGCTTCGACAAGCCGCTCCGTAAAGATGTACCTCAAAGGCTGGAGAGGCCTTACAATTTTGACATCCTGGTATAATTGGCCAACACACCAGCAAAATTGTCATTATATGAGCCCTTGAGGCCCTCCAAGGATATTTGCGTCGCACTGAGTGAAGCATTCCAGAATACTGACGCTTATTTAGCTCAGGTCAAGCTTACAGGAGAGAGCTCGCCAGCGGATTTCTAGGACAGTGCTTGTACGGGTGCAATGCCCAATATCGTGTTCACTCCGCAGGATATGCTCATCAAGACCAACCTGCACGATCGCCCTCTATATTACACTGGATACATCAGCGACATCAAAGTAGATCGGATGCACATTGATCCCGGTTCTTCAATAAGCATCATTCCGAAGAGCTTGCTTCACGTCCTACGCTTCCCTATGCATCGGCTAACACCTACCAGCACCGCCATCAGCGGTTTCAATTCAGGCAGAAGCTATCCTATTGGAAAGATTTGCCTGAAATGCCAAATTGGCGACCTCCAGTCGAAAGTGACTTACTACGTCATAGACACAGATACGTCCTACAACATTCTCTTGGGGCTTCCTTGGATATACGATTATATGATCGTGCCCTCCACATTGCTCCAGTGCTTTGAATATGTCGACAAATACGACTTCGTAAGAATGGAAATCGTCGACATCGATCCCTTCAAAGGGGTTGAATCCTACTATCGAATGCCTGCTTGTACGAGAAATTGAAAAAGCACCTGGTCGAAGGGGATGCTCAAGACCGAATAGAGGCTACAATGGGATCAGAAGAACCACTAAAGATCCATCTTCAGGCCCGTAAACCAGGCAGAACTACACCTCTTGTAGCCACTCTACGTAAAGAAGTAACCAGTCTACCGTTGCTCACTACACAAAAGGAGCAAATGGTTATCCGACTCCCAAGGTCTAGCAAAGGCCCGAGACCCACTATGGAGCCAATGACAATTAGACTGCCAAGAGCCGACCAACAACAATCAGAAGAGATAAAACCTTCTGTTAAGCCGATGGTCATTCGTCTCCCTAGGACAAATCGACAGCCCAGCACTGAGCCAAAGATCGCTAGTGAGGCAATGACCCCACGTCCAGCACCACCAGTGGAACCCTTGATGATCAAGCTGCCCAAGTCATCCTTCCAATCTTCAATAATACAGGGGATGGCTGAAGAGAAGCTAGAGGTAGCCAAAAATGTGGCTGCACACACTGATGTTCCCTCTACCGATGATGTAATACCGCCAGAGAAGATACCTTATTTTATTAATAAAGGGTTATCTTTGAACTACCTCGAGCTTAACAAGCTCCGTGTAATATATGCTATGGAACACGGTATGGGCATCAACTTACACACACAAGTGACAAATGTCTATACCATGAACCAACTTACTCCCGTGGAAGGCGCTTGCTTCATAGTCGCGGGAGAGGATCATCCAATCATCTTCGGCCGAAAGAATGATCAACAGTCCTTCAGGCCAGAAGAAGTCGATCTCGAGCCCGGCACCGAAAGACTGCCACTTTATCTGTATAGCTCCCGATCCAAATACCTTTATTCAAAAACAGGGGTATGATATGAAGACTACACCAGGCTTGAACCACGGTACTGGCCGACGATCACCTGTACAATTATCGGTCTCGGCTGAAAAACTATAGGATTATTACAGCAAGACCAGAAATGGTCTAGGCTATGTTGCACCCGCAACAACTCCCGAGAGCTCAGATGAGGAATACGAATGGTATTCTCATTCGACCGAATCATCCACTTTCGATTCAGATGTCAGCATTGGGGACGTACTCAGGCAAGCTTGGTCTGTCAATAAGGCATTTATTGACGCCTACGAAGAAGACGAAAACATACCCGAACTTCTTGAGTTAGAGCCTTGGATCCAACAGCTAGATGTGCAATGGGTGAAGCATTTTGAACAAAAAGATCCCTCTACCGAAGATGAGGTCATACAAGTTGACCTCGGCGATGAATCCTCTCCAAAGCCAGTCTTCGTTAGCAAAAGTCTGACAGATGAAGAGCGGGAGTCGCTATTGTAACTCGTCAGAGAGTATATTGACGTGTTCGCCTGGAGCTATAAAGACATGCCAGGGCTAAACCCTGAAGTTGCACTCCATAAGCTCAACATTCGTCCGGATGCGAAGCCAGTCAAGCAACAGCAACGACGGATCTGCCTGGACATATGAATTCTATCAAAGTTGAGGTCAACAAGCTAATAGCCAGCGACTTCATCCGTGAGGACCAACATCTAGACTGGATAGCCAACATAGTACCAGTCCTCAAGAAGAATGAGAAGATCCGAATTTGTATCGACTTCCGGAATATGAACGAAGCATGTCCTAAGGATGAGTTCCCTCTTCCTATTACGGACATAATGATTGACAACACATGTGGCTTTGAGCACATTTCGTTCATGGATAGCTTCTCAGGATACAACCAAATCAAGATGTTTCCTGATGATGAAAGGCATACATTATTTCGAACGCCAATTGGCGTATACTGCTACACAGTCATGCCCTTTGGTTTAAAGAATATCGGTGCTACATATCAACGAGCCATGAGTGTCATCTTCAGAGACCACCTGCGTAAGACAGTGGAATGTTACGTCGATGACATCGCCGTCAAAAGCCGCTCTAAGGAAGATCATCTGCACGATCTGAGAATAGTATTCGACCTGATGCAAGCACACAATTTAAAGATGAATCCCACCAAATCCTTCTTGGGCGTATCCAGCGGGAAATTCTTGGGTTTTGTCATTACCTCCCGGGGTATCCATATAGACCCTGAAAAAACAAAGGCAATCATGGAGATGGGTCCCCTGAGAAATCTCCGTGAGCTCAGAGGCCTTCAAGGGAGGCTAGCTTATATCAGGAAGTTTATCTCTAACCTCTCCGGACGATGTCAACCATTTACACACCTCATAAAAAAAGGTGTCACCTTCGTATGGGATGAAGTGTGCCAACGTGCCTTTGACAATATTAAAGAATATCTGTCGAAATCTCCAGTCCTGGTGGGCCCAGTTGCTAGAAAGCCATTTTTGCTTTATGTGCGAGCGATGGAGCATTCCCTCGACGCTCTACTAGCACAAAACAATGATGCGGGGCAAGAACATGCTCTCTATTACCTCAGCCGAATGATGATAAGGCCTAAGCATAGATAAACCATCGTAGAGAAGGAGTGCCTCGCTTTGGTGTTCGCCATTCAGAAGATGCGAGACTATGTTACACGACAGACCATCCATGTTATATCACGAGTCAACCCCCTCAGGGTCCTCATGACCAAACCAGGTGCACTCAGCTCTCATCTTGCTGTCTGGGCGATATTATTGTCCCTCTACGACATGATCTTCGTCCCACAGAAGCCGTTAAAGATCAAGCTTTAGCAAACTTTTTAGCTGCCTACCCAGATTTAAAGACAACCAGAATATGTAAAGAGATTCCAGACGAGGTCGCCAATTCAAATATGGCTTCCCATGATACCGTCTGGCGAATGTTCTTCGACGGTGCTTCAAGAACCGGGCCCAAGGGCAATATCGTCATTAGAGTTGGAGTGGTACTGATTTCTCTCTCTGGGTTGGTGATCAATCGGGCATACTCCCTCACGAAACCTTGTTCAAACAATATGGCCGAGTACAACACCTTGGTTATCGGCCTCCGACTTGTAATGGAACTGGGAGTAGAGTACCTAGAAGCATATGGCGATTTATATTTAATCGTTAATCAGATCCAGGGTTCATATGAAGTCCGCCATAAAGACATGATCCCCCTATCATCAAATAGCAATTGCCATCATTATGTCCTTAGAAGGGTTTTTCATAGAACATGTTCCCAGACTCTAGAACATTGAAGTCGATACCCTAGCAGGCCTTGCCGCTTCCCTGGCAGTTCCAAATCATGCTCATTATTTGGTTGACGTAATAGGCCATGAATTAGTTTGTCCTAAGAACAACGTTCAATTTGATGTGAGTTATTCTGCCCTGATGGTCGACGAAACACAGGACTGGAGACTTCCGTTTATTGACTTTGTAGTCTATGGTAATTGCCAAAAAATTTGAAAGAAGCCACTTCTATTAGAAGACGTTCTCTCAGATTCTTCTACGATACAGAGACAAAGATGCTGTATCGACGATCCTATGATGGATTACTGCTCTGGTGTTTGTCAAATACGAAAGCCAAAGAAGCCGTGCATGAAGCTCACGATGGCGTTTGTAGGGCCCATCAACCTGGCCCGAAATTACAAGACCGCCTTCGCCGGATGGGCTATTACTGGCCTACGGTGGTAGCAGATACAATAGACTATGCACGAAAATATAAAGATTGTCAGGTCCATGCGGATTTCATACACCAACCATCCGAATTCCTACATCCGACGGTGGCATCATGGCCATTTGAGGCATGGGAAATAGATATCATTGGTCCAATCATCCCGCCTTCATCCAGAGGACACCGCTTTATACTCGCAATTATGGACTACTTCTCCAAATGGACGAAAGCTGTTCCGCTTACAGAAGTGAAGACATCAAACGTGATCAACTTCGTCAAGCATCACATCATCTATCGCTTTGGACTACCTCGAAAGATCGTCCACGACAATGGTCCGCAGTTCGCAAGCCACGCCTTTTATCAGTTTTATGACAAACATTAAATTCAGAATGTTGCTTCAACACCATACAACCCGACGACTAATGGTCTGGCTGAAGCTTTCAACAAAATCATAATCAAGCTTCTCAAGAAGTTTGTGTCCTCAAACAAACGCGACTGGAATGAAAAGCTTGGCAAATGCTGATGGGTGTACCGTACTACAGTCCGGACAGCCACTGGAAACACACCATTCTCTTTGGTATACGAAAGTGAGGCAGTTCTCCCATTGGAAATTCAAATCCCCTCGTTCCGCGTCGCCCTCACTTACTGACTAACGTCGGATGATAATTACCGTTGTCGGCTACAAGAATTGGAGGCCTTAGATGAGAAGCGCCTGCTAGCTCAACAACAAATCGAGCTTTATCAAGTATGTATCTCTAGAGCCTTCAACAAAAAGGTCAAACTGAGGATATTCCAAGTAGGCGATCTCGTTTTGGCAGTTCGTAGGCCGATGGTTATGACTCATAAAACCGCCGGCAAGTTCCAGCCCAAGTGGGAAGGCCCATTCATCATTGAGGCTGTATTCTCCAATGGTGCATACCATCTCGCAAACCAAAATGAAGACTTGCTCATGATGCCCATCAACGGCAAGTTCCTGAAGAAGTATTATGTCTAAACGACACCCTCTGAATCAACTAGATTGTTGGGTTATGTACCCTTAAGTACCGTTGAACTTACACTCTGGTTACCCCAAATGAATTCATCTTCCGGGCAGCAAGTCATGTATGATCATACCTCTGAACTTCCTCCCTAAGAAAGCATTTTCCTCAGAATCTGTTACCCGTACTTTCAGTACATAAAAAAGGGTAATAGGTCCACAAATTTCCCGAAACAACCACGTCGATGCCACCTCTGAGTTGTTTCTATTCCATCACAAACAAATCACCCCTTACGTAGAACTTTCACGTCCATATTACCTCTAAGTTGTTCTATGTATCCTTCGGTGAGTCTACTCCTGCCACGTCCTCATTACCTCTGAGCAGGAAGACTCCGTTGTAAAACCCCCATATTTAGCACGTCCTTATTACCTCTGAGTAAGTATGTTGGTTTTCTCTCGACTTATTATCTGTACCCAAAACCACGGTACGCCAAGGGTAATAAGCCCACAAATGTCTACAGTTGACCAAATGTCCACAGCTGACCACAAATGTTGAACTAGGTCCTCTGGTACATGTACCTCTTTCCTCACCATCATATGCCTATGGAGCCCAGTTGTTCTATAGTATTCTTTTACCTAATACCAAGAACTTCCATGTCCACCTTACCACAGAGTTGTTCTAGGTATCTATATTGAGCCCACCCCTACTATGTCCTCAGTACCTCTGAGTAGGAAGGTTCTATCATTAAACCTCATGTTTACCACGTTCAAGTAAATATGCTGGGTCTCTCTATCAAACTTATTACCAATACCTAAAACCAAGGAATGCCAAAGGTAATAGGTCCACAGAAAGTCCTCCAGTGGGGCAAATACCATAATAACAAAGATACTGTACAAACATAACAGATACCATAAATAAAGGATGGGGTAAACATACTCATTCATTTAAAGTCAAAAGTGCTACATAAAGAAATAGAGGGACATAATAATAAAAGAGAGAAAAATCTGATTATGGTTCGGCGACACACAGTTCTCTGAGCCGGTCCTTTAGCTTGGTTGTCGACCGCTCTATCCTCAGTGTGGCCCGGCGCTCGGCCTCTTGAGTCAACTTTTCTGCATCCTCTAGATGCGCATGAGCCTGCCAACGGTCTTCAAGTTTCTTCAACGCACACTCCAGGGCAGCAGAGGTTCGGGTGACCTGGTCGATCTTTCGGCAAATTAACTCCTTATCTTTGAGGAAGGCCTGGAGCTCAGATTCCGAAGAAGCAAATTTTATTTGAAGTTGGAGGATCTGCTCGTTGGTATCGGCTATCATACGAGATGCAGCCTCTTTCTGAGCTAAACAGTCCTCTCTTCTACGGCTCAGTTGATCATACCTTAGAGACAGATCTCGAAGGTCCTTCACTAGAGCAGGCTTGGACGTATTCAGTACCATCCTTACCATTTCTATGGCTGTTGTAAGGAAGGCACGCTCCTTATCTATTGCCAAAGACATATCAAGTTGTCGCAGCCCTTGAAGTTGAGCCACGAGCTTATCAGCTTCTACCAATTTGGGCTCCAAGAGGTCGACCATCCCTGCCCCGCCAGGGAGGGTTCTGAGAAGTTTAATTTGATCGCAGGCACATTTACGAGCTAGTATAAAAGACGTCCCTCTTTCTAGGGTAGCTTCGACCCCTCATTTTAAATGGCGGTAAAAACTATCAATCACATCCTTCGACGATTCGTCCAGAACTTTCGAAGAGGATGGTGTTAAAGGAAGAGTAGCTGAGAGAGTTGAAGATGGTTGAAAAAAACATGTACCAGAACTTGATGTCCCTATCACTAGGGATGCAAGTTTCGAACGATAAGACGTCTGAATAGCAGTCATCTCCTCTTCCGCAGCCCGAAGGATTCGAAGACTTGACAGTACAGAAAGGTCAACCTCCGATGATAAAGCCACATTAACCGAGGAGGGCGCAGGGACCATTTCTCTCCACCACGGCAGTCCCACTACTTGTCCTCCTGAACTCGACCCGGCAAGAGGTCCCTCGATCTGAGCTAGAGGAGGAAGAAGCGTACTTCCTTCCACTAGATCCCCCTGGTAACTTCTCCCATGAGAATGTCCGTTGCGACTGAGAAGGAGCAGGACCTATATGTCTGGAACAACCATCGATCAACTTAATCCGAAGGATATGAAGATAGAGCAAATGAACCTCCTCCCTAGTAAAGACATGACATAGCTTACCAGGGGAGGGTCGCTGAGGCTGAGGCTCACTCACAGCCGCCATATCCTCTTCAACGACGACACCTGAGCCACTTGCAGCTGCTTCCTCTGCCCCAGCCGCTCCGAAAGTGGATACAACTGGGTTGGCATCAACTGGCCAAGGTTCAGCAACCTCAGTGATTAGTTTAGTAAAGCCCACATCATCCCTGGTTGAGATGTCAGCAGCAGGAGGAATCTCAGCCGTCGTCGGGACGACAGTGGTGGAAGGAAGGTCGACAGTCATAGCACCAATTAAGGTGGCTATAACAGGGTCAACCTCAGAGGCGATAGTCGGTTCTGGGGAGTTCACTTCTCCTGACGTCTACAAAGAGAAAAAAATGATGATCAGATTATATTTCAGAAAAGAATAACTAAAAAGGGTGGTCGTAACTCGATTCACCTCTGAAACGGCTTCGATGTCATCACTTTTCTACCTAGTGCTCGGCCCACGAGGCTTGACCACGGCCTATTTTTGGGAACGAGTTCTGCGGACGACAAAGGACTCATGCCTGCTTCGTTTACATGAAAGACTAGGCACAGCTGGGGCAGATCTGCCACCGAATCGCATGCAGAAGAAAGCATGTTATCAGGGTCATCCTCCTCGTCCACGTTAATAGACTCCGAGTCAGACACTTCAATTGTATTCCCCTTCTTGGTCCTCGTCTGGGACTCTTTTGGCTTCTCCTCCAAACCAGTACCAGTAATGAAGCTGATACTTGGGTCAAAACGTTAGGGGGCTTATTTACCATGACATGGTACAGGGCCGCCATATACAAAATATGCCTCGACTCTCTAGCATCGGGTATAGAGAAGCTGGCACGGGTATGAACTGCGCTATAGTAATGCCAAGCCCGGATGCTGTCTAGAACGCTGCCCTCGAAACCCAGACAGGAGCTAGGATTATCCAAGAACATTTGACAATACCCAAATTGTCGAGAGAATCGACTAGGTAAGTAAGGCTCCAAAAAGACGGAATTACGATTACGATACACCAGATGTGCAGGGCGGATGTTCTACAACCAGAGGAGCATCTTCTCGAACAAGAAATGGGGAGACGTAGCACCATCAAGATGTATGTCTCTCACTTCTTCGTCAGTAAAATAAGGAACAGACACGAAGAAGGAATGTCCACTCGTGCCAGTTCCATCCGACAGGCTGGCATGGTAGTGTACTCCCAGGACATACGACGATACTGGTAGATGAAGGCATTATCAGCGGTCACGTCGTCCTTAGGGCCAGTCCTCAGTAAAGAGGGGCAATACATTAAGAGCCACCCCATCAGATAATAATAGGGCAGCTCGATTCGTTCAAAATCCTTCGCTGTATCGCGAATAATGACTTTGGACGAAAAAGTACAGAGACCACGATAAATGCTGCATACCATGGCGGGGAGTAGAGCTAGCCTACCTCCAAAGACCAGCTTCACAGCTGGAAGGATCAAGTTACGGCTAATTCTTTCAATAGCACCAGCTCCCTCCGTAACTACACAATTCTGCAGCCACAACATCAAAAATTTTCCAGGAAGGCCTTATCAGACATCCTCTGGGTATCTTGATAAAAGTAACTAAAGGTGTCAGATTGGCTCCCGAATCTATCACCCATGGTTTTAACCCTCTTGGCATTCAACACCTGATTGTACACCTCCTTCCGGGTTCGAGGACTCCGAAAGAAAACCCGGCCTGAGGTACCGAGTTCAAACAGGTAGCTGAGCCAGGTCTTGGTGTATGGAAGGTTCCCTTCTGAGCTATCGTTCTTCTTCTTCGATATTTGTTGGCACGTGCTATGGTGACATAGTAATTCCCGGTAAACAGCCACAAAACTCGAAAATTGTCGCTCCAATTCCTCAAATTCTTCATTTGCAGGGGTATATGCCTCAAAAACTTCATCCCTCCAGGGCAGCTTGGAGACTTCACGCATCTCATGGAGAGCGAGTCCCATTTCCCCTCCAGGTGTGAAAAAGGTCCCCGTGCGATGGTTGTACATCTCGACAAGAGCTATGAACAGCTTCTTATTTATGGGCAGACCATAATAAGTGCCCCATATGGCATGATAAAGACCAATCTCGTGCAAGAGTTTCCGATATGTCCGCAAGATCCACAAGGTCAAATTGATCCATGGAGGGCTGGGATTCATCCAGTTCAACAGTGACAGCCGACCAGTAGGGTAGGAGCCCTTTTGAGCAATCTGGTTCATAAAAGTATCAGCTAGGGATAACCTAAAGTTGGGACCCTGCACGTTTATGAAACTACCCGAGGCCAACCCGATCACAGAACGGCTGACCGGTATCTTGCCCGCTACTACCGACCTCGATGTTTTGTTGTAATGAATATCACCCACAAAGATCCCCTGCTGGCTTGGAGTTAGGGAGTCCACCATTTTTCTGTCAATTGGCAGCATATTAAACCAGGACAGCGAAAAATGACGTTCCATCTGAGGAATATAAATTACCATCCAGATGGAAGAAAAACTCCAACTTTCAGATAAATCTAGAATGCTGGAGTTCTTTACAGTTAAGGCATCCCCAAAGAAGAATACGGGTTTCAGATACGTGCTCCCTAATTTCCTCGAGTTCATCATGCCCAAGAGGTAGAAGAAAGATTGGTTGTTGATGACTCTCAGCCTGTCCTCAGATTGATTTTGAGTAATTTGGGATGACGCATATTCGACCACCTGGTCGAACCTCAAACCCAAGGCAGATTGAGCCTGACCTACCAAGAGATCCCCCGAAGGATTGATCGGCAGCTTCCCTGAAAAGGAAAGAAGAAAGAAGTTAGAAGATAGCCAAGAGAAAACCACTTAGTACTTTCCGAGCTTATGCGGCTCTGTTAGGTAGGCGTTCATGCGGCCCAGTCCATAAAGTACTTATACGGTCATGGGACATCCCTCATGTGGTTCGGTCATGAAGCATCTCTCATGCGGCTCGGTCATGAAGCATCTCTCATACGGCTCGGTCATTAAGCATCTCTCATGCGGCTCGGTCATGAAGCATCTCTCATGCGGCTCAGTCATGAAGCATCTCTCATGCGGCTCGGTCATGAAGCATCTCTCATACGGCTCAGTCATGAAGTATCTCGCATGCGGCTCGGTCATGAAGCATCTCTCATACGGCTCAGTCATGAGACATCTCTCATGCGGCTCAGACATGAAACATACCCCATGCGGCTCAGTCATGAGGCATTCATACGGCCAATACGGCACAACTCATGCAGATTCATCACACAGAACTTGAGCAGTTCAGTGAAGACGAAAAGAGCATCAACTATGCCGAAGCATAACAGAGAAGGGCCTACGTATAAAATACACGAAATAGCCATTGTATTTAGGGTTTGGATTAATACAGTTTCTTTCCATCACTCTTACCACTAATGGGAGGATGAACGTCGGGATGGATCGAGCTTGCCGTATTCGACGAGGAAGCAAGCCCTTTGCCCTTCGATGCAGCACTGGAAGAAGCTTTGGGAGCCATGGTTGATCGAGAGAAGAGGAGAAACGGCGACTAGGGCAATGGAAAGTTTGAAGAAAGAAAGAAAGGACTTCTCCTCTCAAACTTCTCGTATTTATAAGCTGGCAAAGGCACGTAGAGCGATAGACACTGCTTCGAATTTTGTACTGGTCGAAGGATAAAGGCGACTCTCGGGATTCTATACAAAAGACGGCTCCAAATCATCAAAGCAAAGCAAAAAAATTAATGCCGACTCTTTGGATTCTATCTAAAAAATGGCTACAAATCATCAAAGCATATCAAAAATAATTAATGCCAAAGTGATGGGATGCCCACATGGCACGAAACCAGTATTCGGTCAGAGAAACCTATGTGGCATGAAGAGCTTATGCGGTCTCGACGCTTCCTAGGACATACCCATGCTTCTTATTCAAAGTATTTCAATTTTACAAATTGAAAACTTTGAAGGGGGTCTTGTAGAAGCATAAAAAAGAAGGGGATTTTATATGCAGCTCGGAGCCTCATGCGGCTCAAAACCCAGAAGGATTCATGCGGCTCAAAACCTAGAAGGCTTCATGCGGCTCAAAACCCAGAAAGCTTCATACGGCCCAAAAGCAACGGAGAGCCTTATGCGATTCGAAATCAGCCTAAGCATTAAATGTCTCCTTATGCAGCTGGCCAAAATTACTCTGACACAAAGGTGACAGCTCTGACAAAGATGACAGCTCTGAATGAAGATGAGACATGACATGCTCCTAAAAAGACAAGAAAATCATCATGACATCCGGTACTATTTATGAACCAAAGGAAACTCTTCATGCGGATCGCCTATGAGACACTCTTTATGCGGCTCAGTCATGAGACACCTCTCATGCGGCTCGATCATGAAGCATCTCTTATGCGGCTCGGTTATGAGACGTCCTTCATGCGGATCGGTCATGAGACATTCTTCATGTTGTTCGGTTATGAGACGTCCTTCAAGCGGCTCGGTCATGAGACATTCCTCATGTGGTTCGATTATGAGATGTCCTTCATGTGGCTCGATCATGAGATATTCTTCATGCGGATCGGTTATGAGACGTCTTTCTTGCGGCTCGGTCGTGAGACATTCTTCATGCGACTCGGTTATGAGACGTCCTTCATACGGCTCGGCCAGGATACATCCTTTATGCGGCTCGCCACAGAATAGTAGTTGAGACATGTGGCAGAGATTGACCAAGTCTTAATAATTTAGATTTACTGTAACAAACAGATCATGATCAATCTCAACCAATCCCCAGCTGTCCACTATAAATCGAGTCTCGAGGCACAGTTACAACTATGTGGCCTAAAGTTTGCCACGTGGCTGTACATTCCATCCCTCATGAATTCCTATAAATAGCAAGGTGTTATTCCCTTACGGAGACACACACAGAGAGAGACGTATAGAAAATCACACAAAGCTCAGAAGCAGACTCTTTCCTTCGTATCTTCAGAGAGCAATTCTTCATTGGAGCCGAGGTTGCGTTCGATCGTCGAAGGAGTAAGGCAAAGTTGATAGCACTTTTTCGAGCCTCTACCGTCACCCCCAGAATCAAAACTAAACAATTGTACTTAGATTGCTTTTACTAGATTTTGTTCCTAGGCTCTCTTTTGTACAAGTGAGTTTGTAATTGTGAGTCAAGTTCAGTCCTCCCATAAAATTGCTTTGTTCTAAGACAATCAATGGCAAACACTCTTCAAGGAAAAGTTCTATCCGGATGTAGCTCTGAGCACACTAGAGGGCCAGTTTGCAGGACTGGTACAGGAAAACTCGTCTGTAGACGAGTATGCGGCAGAGTTCTTCTGCCTGAGTCATTTTGCTCCTGGGATGATTCAGGACGAATAAGAGAAGGCCCACAAATTCAGGAGGGGCCTGATTCACGCAGTCCATTCTCGTACATCTGGGAGTCGCAATGCGAAATTTGAGCAGATCCTGATGGACGCTCAGATTGTGGAGGAGGATTACGGTCTGAGGTCGAAAAGGGGCAGTGATGCTCTAGGGACTAGTTCTAGTGCGGGGCTGTCTAAGCGCCCTCACACTCAGCAGAAGCAGTTTTAGCAGCCTCAGTTCCAGCAGCATCAGGCACCAGCACGGGTGCAGCATCCGGGGCAGAGACAGAATATCCAGTGTGCTTTTTATAGAAATTTGGGGCACACTCAGGAGGTTTGTCGGATGAGGTTGGGAGTCTGCTTGTTCTGTGGGGCGTCCGATGATCAGCTAAAGTGTTGCCCTGTTCGTGCGACGAAGGGAGGGCAGGACCAAGCACCTCATGCTAAGGCTCCAGCTGGACCTGCAGTTCAGCAAAGGGGTCCTCCACTTCAGACTCAGCAACAACGTTTCATCCAGCACCAGAAGGGAGCACCTCATAGCAGAGTGTTTACGATGGCAGCTGAGGAGTATGAGCCGTCGAGAGACGTTGTGGCAGGTTCTGTTCTATTTGATTCTTTTCCTGCTCTAGCTTTGTTTGACTCTGGTGCTACGCACAGTTTTGTGTCTATTTTTTTGCTCTTAGACACAATATTATTGCTGAATCTCTAGGTAGGACTTGCAAGATTATGACTGGGGAAGGCATTATCTTAGTCAATAATATTTGCAAGGGGTGGAGAGTTACACTGGGAGGTCAAAACTTGAGTGTGTGTTTGCTCGTAATGCCCCTTCTGAGTTACGATGTGGTACTCGGTATGGATTGGTTGAGCAGGCACCATGCTAGTATAGATTGTAGAGGAGGCAGAGTTTTGTTTGGTCTGCTGGGAGAGCCAGAGTTTGTGTTGCCATGAGAGCAGCTAAGCCGGTAAATGGGTTCTGTGGAGCTTTGCTGGCGGGACAGGCATTGCCGCATCCATTGATAGATGATTTCATGGATGTCTTTCCCGAGGAGTTGCCTGGGATGTCTCCAGATAGAGACGTTGAGTTTTCTATAGACTTAGTGTCGGGCGCTGAGCCTATTTCACAGCATGTCTATAGGGTCAACAACAGCGAGTTGGTAGAGCTGAAGAAGCAAGTTGATGAGCTGCAGGACAAGGGATTTATCAGATCCAGTTCATCACCTTGGGGCACACCAGTTCTGTTAGTACCAAAAAAGGATGGTACAGTACGCATGCGTATCGATTACAGAGCGCTCAACAACCTCACTATCAAGAACAAGTACTTGTTGTCGAGGATTGATGACTTGTTCGATCAGTTGAGCTGCACGAAGGTGTTTTTAAAGATAGACCTGAGGTCTGGTTATCTTTAGCTGAAGGTGAAGTGGTAAGGTGTTCCTAAGATGGCTTTTTGGACTCGGTATAGCCAGTATGAGTTTACTGTCATACCATTTGGGTTGACCAACGCCCCAGCAGTGTTCATGAACTTGATGAACAAGGTATTCCATCAGTACCTTGATAAGTTCGTAGTGGTCTTCATAGATGACATTTTGGTCTACTCGAAGATGCCGGAGGAGCACGAGGAGCATCTGCAAATTGTGCTCAAGACTCTGAGGAAGGAGTAGTTGTATGGAAAGCTTTCGAAGTGCGAGTTCTTTCTGGACCAGGTCGAGTTCTTGGGTCATGTTGTGACCGAGCACGGGATCTCTGTGGACCAGAAAAAGATTTTGGCAGTGGAGTCTTGGTCTACGCCCAGTTCAGTTGTCGAGATTTGGAGCTTTCTGGGTCTGGCTGGCTATTATCGAAAGTTCGTCCAAGACTTCTCACGGATTGCAGAGCCGATGACTAGACTCACCAGAAAGGACATGGAGTTCGTATGGACTGAGGAGTGTCAGGATGCCTTCGATTAGCTGAAGAAGAGGTTGACCTCAGCTCCGATCTTGACCTTGCCATCTGGGTCAGGTGGTTTTACGATCTATAGCGACACTTCTAGGAAGGTTTGGGTTGCGTTCTTCAGCAGCACGGGAAGGTAATTACCTATGCATCTAGGCAGTTACATCCTCATGAGAAGAACTACCCTAATCATGATCTGGAGTTGACTACGGTTATCTTTGCTTTGAAGTCGTAGAAGCATTATCTGTACGGAGAGCGAGTTAAGATCTTCACAAATCACAAGAGCTTGAAGTACGTGTTCACTCAGAAGGAGCTAAACATACGATAGAGGAGGTAGCTTGAGCTGATGAAGGACTTCGATATCTCGTTCCAGTACCGTCCAGGCAAGGCCAACATAGTTATAGATACCTTGAGCAGGTATCCAGTAGCTATGTATTTGACGGCAGATCGTCATCTTTTGGCCGATCTGGATAGTTTGGGTATCGAGGTGATTGTTCCAGTCATAGAGGTTCAGATATGGGGCTTAAAGATTCAGTCTGAGTTGATGGACAGAGTCAAATCAGTGCAGTATGATGACGTTGTCCTGAGGAGAATCAGGGAACAGGTGTGGGCAGGTTTGCTCGATGATTTCTCTATAGTCGAAGATGGGTCCCTGCGGCACGGTGCTAGACTTTACGTTCCGAGTGGAGAGCTTCAGGAGGAGGTTCTTCAGGAAGCGCATCACTCTCAGTACTCTATACATCCTAGAGCCAACAAGATGTACAGAGATCAGAGAGAGCACGTTTGGTGGTATGGCATGAAGCGCGAGGTAGCTCAGTTTGTATTTCGCTGCTTGGTATGTCAGCAGGTAAAAGTCGAGAGGCAGAGGCCAGGTGGATTGCTACAGCCACTACCCATTCTAGAGTAGAAGTGGAAGTACATCACCATGGACTTTGTGTCCGGACTTCCACGCTCTCCTGGAGGGAAAGACGTGATTTGGGTCATAGTTGATAGATTGACCAAGTCAGCCTACTTTTTGCCTTTCAAAGTAGGATTATCTATGGAGAAGCTGGCAGAGCTTTATGTTTGTCAGATTGTGAGGTTGCACGGAGTTCCGGTGAGCATAGTTTTAGATCAGGATAGCCATTTCACTTCGCACTTCTGGAGGAGTTTAAATATTATCTTGGGTACTCAGCTCAAGTTTAGTACCGTTTATCACCCCTAGACGGACGGGCAGTCAGAGAGGACCATCCTGACTTTAGAGGATATGCTTCGTACATGTGTGTTGGACCTCGAGGGTTCATGGGAGGATCATCTTCACCTGATAGAGTTTACTTACAACAACAACTACCAGGCCAGTATAGAGATGTCACCATTTGAGGCTCTATACGGACGGAGATGTCACACTCCTTTGTCATGGGATGATGTCGGAGAGAGGATGATGCTTGGGCCGGAGATGGTAGTGGATGCGGCCGAGAAGATTAGAATGATTAGAGACAGACTTCGGGTGGCTTAGGATAGGCAGCGACATTGGGCCGATAGCCACCGAAGACCGTTAGAGTTCGAGGTTAGTTTCAGTTTCTTGTTGTGTTTGTTTGTTTAGTTTCATGTGCTGAGTTTTATTTTAGGTCTAGGCTGGTGATATGGTGTTCCTGAAGATTTCCCCGACACGTGGCACGATTCACTTTAGCTGGGGTGGGAAGCTCAGTCCACGCTACATCGGGCCTTTCACTATCCTTGAAAGGGTCGATGCAATAGCTTATCGACTAGACTTGCCACCTACGCTCGAGGGAGTGCACAACATATTCCATGTGTCGTAGCTGAGACGGTACGTGGCAGATCCTAGCCATGTATTGGATTATTCAGCGATAGAGGTGGGACCTACTCTCAACTATCCAGAACACCCAGTCGAGATTCTGGATCGTAGGGAGAAGGTGCTCCGGAACCAGGTTATACCCTTGGTCTGTGTTGCATGGAGGCACCACTCTCTAGGTGAGTCTACCTGGGAGAGGGAGGACGACATGCGGGAGCGTTATCCTTATCTCTTCGATCCTTGAGGTATTGTTTTGTTTATTTCTTGCTTGTCTTTCCTGTACTAGTTTCCTCTAATTTTGATGACGAAATTTATTTAAGAGGGTAGATTTGTCACCTCCAATTTTCAAATTTATGGTAATTTTGTCATTTTTCATATTTTAATATTTTTGTGAATATTTATGTATTAATATTGTATTTTGGGGTTTTGTTTGATCGGGTTTTACTTTTGTTTCATTTCGACTTGTGTTAGTGACCCGGGTCAGTTTTGGACCCAATTGGACCCGACCAATTTGTCATGACCAAACTCATATATTTATTTTTGACTAATCCCATTTGATTTTAGTGGAAATAGGGATTAGAATTAGATTTAGAACTTAGAATTTAGAATTTCCCAAGTTACCATTTTGATCCCAACTCAAAACCCTTCTATTCTTTGACTTGGAGGGCATCTGTGACTTTGCACAATGCCCCAAACCCCCCCTACATGTGGCCGGCCAGCAGCAAACACCCCCTCCCTTCTTCTCATTTTATGAAAGCGCTCTCTCTCTCTCTATTCCTTTCTCTCATTCTACAAAAAACTCTTTCTTTTCCCTTTGGATTTTAAGCTCCAAAGTAAGTATTCCAATCCCTTCAATTTCTCTAGATCCCTCTCTAATCTTGGTGCTAACCTTTGTTTATCTCTTATTTGTGATTTTGATCTAGGTAGATCTAGCTTGGTGGTGGTAGGAGCATAGATTTTGGACTTTGACCTAAAAGAAGTAATTTTGGGACTTTTCCTTGGGATTCCAACTCCCAAGAGGTAAACCCTCACTCTAACCTTTATAATTACTTCTAATTAATGTCATTTTCATATTAGAGGATGTCTGTGGTGTAGTATAACCCATTAGAAGAGGTTTGGAATCCATTGAACTCAATTTGGGACTTTCGGGCTAGGTTTAGTACAATTTTGGAGAAAACCCAAAATTGACATATTTTGGTGTTTCTCCTAGCCTAAGTAGACCTAGTTATGTTACTTTGGGTGAGATGAGGCTAGGTACATGTCCATATTTGGATACGTGGGGTCGTTTCGTGAGAAATCATAAAAATAGACTTTTTCGGGGTTTTCGGGTTCCAACACACGGGTGACTTTTTGTACCGACACTAGAATCGGCAAGTTAGCACTTAGAATGGGTTCTAATCATTATTTAGAACTCGTGGGTAGAGTTTGGGTCAAATTCGGATAGGTTTGGTGTCCGTATCATACGGTATCGCGAATCGGACACCCCGGAGTCGCCAGAATGGCCATTTGGCCATTCGGGCCTCGTTTCTCATTTTTGCTCGCGTACGCGAGTTAGATTGCTTGTGTGGGGGTACGTGTCTAAGCCCTAGAGGGTATAATTATGGGGATTTGGGTATTCGGATAGGTTTGGGATATTATGTATATATATGTACATGTTTGAGTGTGTTTGTATGTGCTTGTGCTAGAGAGAATGAGAGGAAAATTAGATTGTTAGATGTGGTTTGTTCTAGTGAGAGTGTTGAGTTTAGAGAGAAGAATTATATGTGTGAGTGGGTTTGAGTGGTGTTTAGTGGTGTGAGTTGAGTGATTAGTTAGAAGGGTATGTTAGTAGGAATGTTAAGGTAAGTTGGAAGTTAGGATAATATATTGGAATGTAAGGTAATTGGATAGGTTAGAGTTGAAGTTATAAGATATGGTTAGTTAAGATATAAGTTAGATATTAGAGTTAGTGTAGAGTAGTTAGTAGATAGATATAGATAAGTATCTTAGTATCTCATGATACCAAGATAATACCTTAAGGTATTATACATATGTTAAGATAGGTAATAAGATGCATTAGATGAGTTAGTAAGTGTGAGATACTGTAAGATACAAGAATGTTAGATACATTTAGGATGCAAATAGATGAAAGGAAATCGAGGAGAGTGAGTGTGGTTTAGGATGGATGTTATCTTAGTATCTTGGTATCTCAAGATACCAATATTGCTTTAAGGTAATGTAGGTAAACTAACATATTAGAAAAGATGGTTTTGATGTCCAAGGTAGTGGAAATTTATGGTTGGTAATGACTAGATAGATTAGTATCTTGCTACCCTAGGATACCGAGAGGGATACTCTAAAGGCAAAGTAGTTTTGCCTTAGTGTTAGTATGTAAAAGGATAAAATGCAATGTAAAGGGGTAAGTTAAGGTAATTGGGTAAAACTGAGATACGGGTTTAGGAATACAAGATTGGTTTAAAAATGAGATGTCTTGGTAGGTAAATACTAGAAATGGTATGTTTAGTCTAATTTTGACTCGGTTGACCCAAAGTTGACTTTTTACACAAAAGTCAACCATAAGTCAACTATTTACCTAAAATGGTCTAAAACTCAACCAGAGCTGACCAGTTAACTGAAAGTCAACTATTCGTCAACATTTGACTAGTTTGACCTAGATGTGACCTAGAGTTGACCAGAGTTGACCGGGGTTGACCAGTTGACCAAAAGTCAATTGTAAGTCAACCCTTGACCCAAATTGACCTAGTTTGACTTGGTTTGACTTCCTGCGACCTAATGTGACATAGTGTAACCTAGTTTGACTTGTGTGACTTAGTTTGACTTAGTTTGACTTAGTTTGGCTTTGTTGACTCAGACTTGTATAAAAGCATGGAAAAAGTAATAATAAATTCTTATGCGGCCGAGAAACTCCATGCGGCTCAGAACTTGGGGGTTTCATGCGGCTCAAAAAATCATGAGAGCTTCATGCGGCTCAAAAAGCTTCATGCGGCTCAGATAGTTTTATGCGGCTCAAAAAAAGCCACGTGGCCTTATGCGGTTTGAAATAGGCCTATACAGCTGGCCATAATTACTCCGTGCAGCTGGCCATTAATGCTCTGACACAAAATGACAGCTCTGACATGATGGCTCTGACATAAAGAAGAGATTCAACATGCTCATAAAAAGAAGAGAGAATCTTCATGATATCGGACACAGTTCACAAAGTCCAAAGAAAGTTCTCTATGCGAATCGACTGTGCAGCCTTCATGCGGCTCAGACATGAGGCCACCCTCATGCGGCTCGGTTGTGAGGCCACCCTTATGTAGCTCGGTTATGAGGCCACCCTCATGCGGCTCAGTTATGAGGCCACCCTCATGCGGCTCGGTTATGAGGCCACCCTCATGCGGCTCGGTTATGATGCCACCCGCATGCGGCTCGGTTATGAGGCCACTCTCATACGGCTCAGACAGAGGGACAGTCCTTCATACGGCTCGCAACCTAGTGGCAGTTGGGACACGTGGCAGAAGTTGATTAAGTCTTAACAACTTAGATTTATTGTAACCAACAGATCATAGCAGTTCAGATTTATTTCAACCAACATAACAGTCCAGATTAATTGTAACAAACAGATCAAGATTAATCTTAACCAATCCCCAACTGCCCACTTCTTAAGGCACAGTTACAAGGATGTGGCCACGTGGCTGTACACCCCACTCATCATAAACTCCTATAAATAGTATGGGATTATTCCTTTACACACACACAGAGACATAGAGAGCAACACAGAGACAAATCCGAGCAGAGAGGGAGCATTTCTTTGCCAAAACCGAGGTTGTGTTCGATCGTCCAAGGAGTAAGGCAGAGTTCATAGCACTTTCCCGAGCCTCTACCGTCACCCCCCAGAATCCAAATTAAACAATTATACTTAGATTGCTTTTCCTAGATTTTGTTCCTAGGCTCTCTTTGTACGAGCGAGTTTGTAATTGTGAATTAAAGTTCAGTCCTCCCATAAAACTGTTCTGTTCTTTGATAATTAATGGCAAATATGATGGCGACTCTACTGGGGACTAACTTCTCCACTACTGATAAGTTGGTGACGCAATCGAACGCAGCCAAGGTTGGCTCCATGCAACAGATGCTGGTTGTTCGCTTCGACCAACAAGCGTTTGAAGAGATGCTCTTTGACAGGAGCGCTAGTCCGGTCTAGAAGCGAGCCAGTACGAAGAAGACCCGCAGGGAGTGGAGGCCCAAAACTGCTGCTCCTTCCCAAGCTCTGGAAGAAATGTTCTCTGCTGCCCAAGACGGCGGAGAAGACTCACATACGGCCTTACTTCAGGCCGCAGAGGACCTGCTGTCCCCAAGTCTGGCAAAGGAAAGCACTACGAAACTGGACTTGCGGGAGCAAATAGGAACTCTATGCGGTCCAAGAAGAAGCTGCATAAGGGCTCCAGCCGCATGAAGGCTCATACGACCACCAATCTCAGCCGCATGGAGAAGGCTCATGCGGCTACCAATCCCAGTCGCATGGAGAAAGCTCATGCGGCGACAAATTCTAGACGCATGCAGAAGCCTCATACGGCCACAAATTCTAGCCGCATATAGAAGGCTCATACGGCCCCCATAACCTCCAGCCGTATGCAGGATGCTTATGCGGCCGCCAAGCCCAGCCGCAGGGAGATGGCTTATGCGGCATCCAACCACAGACCATCCATTCTATGCGGCTCGGGTTCAGTCTTCTACCGCCTCTCATGCGGTCCTGACCTCAGAAGCTCCCATGAGGATGTGCCAGACTCTGTGTGGCACAGCTTGGACTCTTTCTACTACGCGCCCTTGGGTGCTAGAGCGAAGAAGTCTAGGACAGCAAGGGCTCGTAGAGCTCAGTCAGCTATCCCAACTTCTGACCATCAGGGAGCCCCGCTAACTGTTACGCGGGCCTCTGATGGAAAGTTGTACAAAACTACCCGTGTCCAGCACCCGGCGGCCAACGGACAGGGTGGTTCTTAAGAGTCTCCCAACCATGATCAGGGGCAAGTACTTTTACTAGCCCCACGTTAGGGAGCGAACATGATACCAACACGCTCATGTGCTCGAGACTCCCAGGCCCACAAAATGAGTATAAAAGTTGCTCGAGATATACTTGCCTTGCGTGATGTGATCCTTCACAAGCACAAGAAAAGAGAAGAAACCTTGGTGTGCAGAGAGTCCATCCATGGACATCACTGTACTCAAGTCATTGTCAACTGCTGCTGTAACAAGACAGCAGTACAAGAGGACCGGCAGTCTATCTTTCAACGACTGCAGCAGCCAGGACTGATCATAGAACAAAGCTCGGGAGACGAGGTGCTTCCTTTCGCCTCTTGCAATTCTACCCGGAAAGTCCCTACCGACAAGGGAGGGAAGAAAGTAAATGTCTCCACCCCGATGATCTCAACTGTTGCGGCTAAGAAACTCTCATCCAAGCGCTTGTCCATAACCACCACAGGAGGAGTTTATCAAGGCATCCGCTCGAAGACGAAATCTTCAACACTTGGAGATTTTTTATCTACATTCCTAGAGGTAGCCGAAGCTGGAGGTAGCACTCCCCGGAACATTCACAACAATCCGGTGTTCCAAGAAGATCAACCAGTGGAGATAATCCACCTAACAGATGCAGCAGATTCTGACGTCCCAAAAGACGTCCACAAGTGCCAAGATGAGGCAACCTCCTATGCAGGGGTGGCACTTCCTCTAAATCAGAATCGGAGGAGAACATTCCCACATACCCCGACGACTTCTCTATTCGGGGGTATGATTCGGAGAGCACGTCTTCTACAGTTCCTTCTATTGCTCCTCATGTGAGAACAGTATTCATGACTGAAAATGATCAAGACGGTCCTAGTGATCGACAACACCTCGATACTCTTGAGGCCATACTTCATACCTTGGTTAAGTCAGTAGATGAGATTAAGGCGGCTCTACCGGCTCTCCAAGGGAGAACGCCTGGCCAGACAAGCTTGGGTCCCGCCGTCGATACGGACTCAAACACAACAGCACCAACCCCGGGCGATAATACACCCAGAATGTTGGCTCCCACTGCTACAGAAGAGGCCAGGGAGGCGAGAAGAGAAGTCCAGAAGCTCCGGGTAATGTTTTACGCCCGAAAAAACTCTCAGGACCTCAGGATACGACAGCCATATCCCACTGCATGGAGAGATGTCCCCTTCTCTCCTCGATACAAACCATTCAACATCAACCCTTATGACGGGAAGACATCTGCAAGCTGATACGTGACCTACTTTGAGGTCACAATAGATCATCTGCCGCATGACGACGCCATCTTTACACGATTGTTCGTCGGGGCATTAGAGGGAGTCGCGTTCGACTGTGTGAGCACCCTGAATTTCGGGTTGAATTTTTTCATTTTATTTTATTTTCCTGATTATTTGGTTTTGATAAATATTTTATTTTATTTATTTATCTGTAAGTGTACTCTTTCATGCCATTGATATTTGGAGTATCAGGGATGTTCAACTCTGGAAATCTTCTTCACGAGTTTTGGAGTGGACATGATTACCTTCATGACGGTATATAGTGTCCCATCCAAACTTGTTCCCTTGTACTCTTTCTGCTTCGCTGAACATCGGGTCGGTTTAGACCATTTGATTGTTATTTATTTTCCCACTCTTTTCCTTGATCATTTTCAGCGCGTTACCATGACTTTTAATTTGTGAGCGCAAGACCAGTCAGTTTCTTGAAACCAACTTCGCATGCTTGATCTACTCGAGACGCTCGTCACCCATGACCTTCGTGTCCCACTCAGACACGCCTCCTTGTGCTCCATTTGCTTCGCACAACTTTCCCGACACGTGACCCGATTTTATTTCACTCCACGGCGTCACATTCATCTTCCAACTTGATTTGTGGGTCCCCTGTCGACCAAAACCTGTCAGCCCCAATTATGGACATGGCCCACATTGAGCCTACTACCCGTCCGCCACTTGTGTCCCATTTATTGGAATCCCCATGTGCTACTTATTTGTCCATGATTATCAACTCCTATTTTAATTCGAATATTTCGCCATGTCCGATTTTCATCCAACCCGGTTTGACCGAACCCAGTCCAAGCCCCATATTATCCTCCATCACCACCCTCAGCCTCTTTTCCCTTGAAAAAATATCAAGTGCTCTTCTACCTATTTTTCTAATAATTATTGAAATTTTCATTAATTTTAATTCATTGGAATGATCCCCCATTTTTAGCTATTAATTCTAGCCATAGGATCTCTCCATTTAATCCTATCCATCCATTTTTCCCCTACATAAATTTTTCCCACACTCAGCCATAGGCCGGCCCTAACCCTAAGAACAACCTTTTTCTCTCTCTTTCTCTATCATTATTCTTACTCCATCTCTCTCTCTCTAAACAGTTGTTCCATGCAACCAAATCACACATCAACAACAATAAAGAACACCAGCAGTAACTACAACTTAACTCCCCGACCTCCTTCCTTCCTCCTCCCAGTCCAAGCCGACCACACCCCCCCTGGCCGGCCTCGCCGTGGTCGGCCACCGTCGGCACAGCAGGCCGTGCACCTCTCAGTCTCCTCCTCCTTCTTCCTTCTCCTCCAACTTCAAACGGCTCCGACACGGACACCGTTTTGATCCAAAATTACCTTTTTGCCCTTGTGTCCAAATTGGACCGTTGGGTAGGCTATCCTAGCTAATTTGACCATTCTGGACACGTTGGCGATGTCTATTTCATCGTCCGACAATGTTTGTTGATAGTTTCTCTGAGTTTAACCTTTTTATAATTAATTAATAATTAATTCATATAATGTTCGTATTTCGGGATTAGTACAACGAAACTGAGATCAGCCAATTCCAGTGATCTCACATCGCTGAAATTGACAAGTTGGATACGTGGATCACTATAATAAGATTATCAACCTTACCGATAATCTTCTTATCTCGATTTGCGTGTCCTAAGTTTCGACGTACGAATAACGAAGTACACTTTATATTAGACTAGAATTGACCATGTTTGACCAGAGTTGACCAGTTGACCCAAAGTCAACTGTAAGTCAACACTTGACCTAGTTTGACTAGATTATTGACCGAAGTCGACCTAGAGTTGTTTTGACTTAGAAGAACCTAGAATAATGTAGATTGATTATAGAGATTCATTTATTTTCAACTTGAACACCTTGTAAACTGTGTTGCTTTAATTAGGACTCTGTGGCTTCAGTAGGACCCCTATACTTATCAGCTGTTCAGGTTATCGAGGCGAGTATATTCTCTGACCGTTTCATACTTGTATGGATTTACATTCTTGCTCTAGATTACTGTACTTGATGCTGACACGATCATTATCACGGATTGGTACTATATGGATCTTCTCCTGAGATGTTATCTCCTTGTATTCACTAAGTACATATTTTGATGTGCGTTTCACTTACATGTTGTATTTATTGAATACCCTTATCATTGTACACTCATTGTGCATATTGTACTCTCAGTATCACACTGAGCCATTGTACAAGCCATTGTACAAGTCGTTGTACAAGCTATTGTACAAGTCATTGTATAAGGTAACGTAACTGAATTAGATCCTTGTGTATTGATTGGGGAGGGAGAGTAGAAATGGTTATGTGATCAATCGTATTGTATAAGAAATTGTATATGTCCATTATACACCCACGTACAAAGGAGTCCTATTTTATTGTATAACCTAACCCGTTTACATAACCATATTGTGCTCTAAAATCACATGTTCCTTACAGTCTTACCTATCATATTTAGATATTTCCTGTTATCAAATCTCTACTGTTTTTATATATCTTCTTCTTTCAGCGTTTCATGTACTTTACTCTATTGCATGCTTTATATTTCCTAACTCGTTATGAACTGCGTGAGATATTTTGTGCTCGCTCCTGTCCTGACTGGACCTGTTGATAAATTTTACAGATAGCCTGGAGGTTGCCTGCTAGCCTAGAGGAGACAGTAGAGGTTGCATAGATAGCTAGGGTTTTTGCTTATAGTTTATTTTCAGTCATCTTGAGTTGTATTTATGGATTACTGTATTTGGGTTTTGAGATGTATTCTGAGTTTGTATCTTAGACACTTAGACTTCTATCTGTTGTATCTCTTTTCGATTTCATGTTTTATCTATCTTCCTTTATGCTCTACCTTAGATGTGATTGAGTTTACATTCTGCGATGTCACCCCCATTCGGGGAGTATAAACTGTTTAGTCTTATACTGTTAGATGCATTGAGACCTAGGACAGTGTTCTACCGCCGACACTGCGGCGTAGGCTGGGCGTTGTTACGTTCTCGTGCCCTAACTCTAGGGCGCGGGTCGTGACAACTGGTATCTTAACTTGCCAGACAACTGCATCCATTCCTTCGCCGGCTTCAAATATATGTTCTTGGAGAGGGTCTATGAGGTAGGACAAGATGTGACCATGTCAACCCTCATGGACATTGTCCAAGGAGAGAAGGAGCTGACAAGAAACTACATTGAGCGATTTTGCCAAATCGCGATGAAGTTGCCCTCCGGTAACCCGGACTCTTCTTTAATTAAAATTTCCCCAAAGAGGCTGCTCCCCACAATCAGCCTCTGGATGGACGAAAGTCAATTTAAGGACTGGAAGACTTTTATCATCAGCGCCACTAGCGCAGAAGCCAAGTTGAAGAAAGCTCGCCAACTGGGATTGCACATCTCAGATGGGGAGGGCAAGGGAAAGCGTCCTAATGCCAACAACAACAACGGCGGTAATTCCTCCAATAACCGAGACAACAAGGGCAAACAGGCTATGGTGGCCGACACAGCCCCGAAGCCCGAATCGAAGCAGGCAGAAAAGTAGTGGCCGCATATGACTTACTCCTTCGAGGATAGTCATGTCAAGCCCATCTTTGACACGCTCTTACAAGGAGACAGAATTTAGCTCCCTCTGCCAAGGCATAAACCTCGACCTGCAAAGATGGAGAGCCCCAAGTACTGTCACTACCATCGCTAGGTCCACCATACTATACAAGACTGCTTCCAATTGAAGCGGTACATCCAGAACCTCATCGACTCCAAGGCCCTGGCCATTGATTTTGAGGAGGTGACAGTCGCTGCCAACATGGTGTTAGTCCAATTCGGCAGCTTTCCAACGACGAGGACCCAAGACGGCGTAGTACCCGTCCCCCGGGCAAAAATTGAGGTCGCTAATCTTCCACTTCCCCGAGACCAGGCTGCTGGGCTGGTACCCCTCACCACATCAGGAGGGAAGGTCATGTGGGTCCACCCGGACTTAGTATCTGAAGTAACCCAGCCAGTATCACCGTCTACTGGCAAGAAGAAGGCCGAAAAAGTCAAGTCATGTCGTAAAATCTCACCCGACATCGAAGAAGCGACAGCTGTTGTTACCCAGTCTGGCGCACAAACTCAACCCATACCGGGTAACTCGGCTGAAGAACGTCAGTCGGCCACTGCTGATACCCCAGGACCTTCTTAGCCTCCGCCGGCCGAGAAGCCTAAGCAAAAGGAGACCCACTTTGATAAGCCGCTCCGTAAAGACGCACCACAGAGGCTAGAGAGGCCCTACAATTTTGACATTCTGGCGCAATTGGCCAACACACCAGCCAAATTGTCATTATATGAGCTCCTGAGACTCTCCAAAGATGTATGCATCGTACTGAGCGAAGCACTCCAGAATGCCGATGCATATCTGGCTCAGGTCAAGCTTATAGGGAAGAGCTCGCCGGCGGATCTCCAGGACAGCGCTTGTACAGGTGCAATGACCAACATTGTGTTCACTCCGTAGGATATGCTTATCATGACCAACCTGCACGATCTCCCTCTGTATTATACTGGATACGTCGGCGACATCAAGGTGGATCGGATGCACATTGATCCCGGTTCTTCGATAAGCATTATTTCGAAGAGCTTGCTTCACCTCCTGCGCATCCCTATGCATCGGCTGACTCCTACCAGCAGCGCTATCAGCGGCTTTAATTCAGGAAGGAGCTATCCCATTGGAAAGATTCGCCTAAAATGCTAAATTGGCGATATTCAGTCGGAAGTGACCTGCTATGTCATAGACGCAGATACCTCCTACAATATTCTCCTGGGGCATCCGTAGATACATGGTTATACGATCGTGCCCTCCATATTACACCAATGCTTCAAATACATTGACAAGCACGGCTTCGTATAGATGTAATTTATCGACATTGATCCTTTCAAAGGGGTCGAATCCTACTATTCAGATTTCTGCTTGTACGAGAAATTAAAGAGGCATCTGATCAAGGAAGATGGTCAAGAGCGGACGGAGGCCATTGCAGGGCCTGAAGAACCCTTGAGAATCTATCTCCAACCCCGCAAACTAGGCAGGACTGTACCTCTTACAGCCTCTCTGCATAAAGAAACAACTAGTCTCCCGGTGCTCACTGCACAAAAGGAGCAGATGGCAATTCGACTGCCTAGGTCTGGCCAAGGCCGAGACCCACTACAGAGCCGCTGACATTCAGGATGCCTAGATCCGGTCAACAACAAACAGAAGAGTCCAATCCTTCTGTTAAGCCAAGACAATTCGTCTTCCCAGGATAAGTCGACAGCCGAACGCTAAGCCGGGGACTGCTAGTGAGCCAACAACTTCCCATTCAACACCAAGCACTAAGCCGGAGGTCGCTAGTGTGCCAACAACTCTACGTTCAGCACCACCAATGGAGCCCCTGATGATCAAGCTGTCCAGGTCATCCTCCCAGTCTTCATTAATACAGGGGGTGGCCGAAAAAGAGTTAGAGCTAGCCAAGTATGTGGCTGCTCACAATGATGTTCCTTCTGCTGATGATGTAATTCCACCTAAAAAGATACCTTATTTCATCAATAAAGTGCTATCTTTGAACTACCTCGAGCTTAATAAGCTTTGTATGATGTATGCTATGGAACACGATATAGGCACCAACCTACACGCACAAGTGACAAACGTCTATACCACGAACCAGATCACTTTTGTGGAAGGCGCTTGCTTCATAGTTGAGGAAGAGGACCATCCAATCATCTTCGGCCAGAAGAATGATCCACAGCCTTTCAGGATAGAAGAAGTTGATCTCGAACCCGACACTAGGAGACTGCCCCTTTATCTATATAGCTCCCGATCCAAGTACTACAACAAAACCAGACGTGGTCTAGGCTATGTTACACCTGCAATAACTCCTGAAAGCACAGATGAGGAATGTGACTGGCATTCACATTCGACCGGATCACCCACTTCTGATTCGGATGTCAGCATCAGGGACATATTCAGGCAAGTTTTGTCTGTAAATATGGCATTTGCTGACGCCTATAAAGAAGATAAAGATGTACCCGAGCTTTTCGAGTTAGAGCCTTGGGTTCAACAGCTAGATATGCAGTGGAAGAAGCATTTCAAACAGAGAGATCCTCCTACCAAAGATTAGGTCATGCAAATTGACCTCGGCGATAAATCCTCTCCAAAGCTAATCTTCGTCAGCAAAAGCTTGACAGAGGAAGAGCGGGAGGCGCTTTTGCAACTCGTCAGAGAATATATTGATGTGTTCATCTGGATCTATGAAGACATGCCAGGGCTAAACCCCAAGGTTGTACTCCATAAGCTCAACATTCAGCCGGACGCAAAGCCTGTCAAGCAGCAGCAACGACGGTTCTGTCCAGATATCATGAATTCTATCGAAGCTGAGGTCAACAAACTGATAGCCAGCAGATTCATCCGGGAGGAACAACATCCAGACTGGGTCGCCAATATAGTACCGGTCCTCAAGAAAAATAGGAAGATCTGAATTTGTATCGACTTCCAAAATCTGAATGAATCATATCCTAAGGATGAGTTCCCTCTTCCTATTACGGACATAATTATTGACAACACATGTGGCTTTGAGCGTATGTCATTCATGGACGGCTTCTCAGGATACAACCAAATCAAGATGTTTCCTGATGATGAAAAGCATACATCGTTCCGAACGCCGATTGGCGTGTACTGTTACACAGTCATGCCCTTTGGTTTAAAGAATGTCAGTGCCACATATCAACGGGCTATGAGTGTCATCTTCAGGGACCACTTGCGCAAGACAGTAGAATATTATGTCGATGACATCGTCGTCAAAAGCTGCTCTAAGGAAGATCATCTGCACGATCTGAGGACAGTCTTCGACCTGATGCGAGTGCACAATTTAAAGATGAATCCCACCAAATTCTTCTTGCACGTATCTAGCGAAAAATTCTTGGGTTTTATTATTACAGCCCAGGGAATCCACATAGACCTTAAGAAGACGAAGGCAATCATGGAGATGCCCTTCCCCCCGAGAAATCTTCGAGAACTCAGAGGCCTTCAAGGGAGGCTAGCCTATATCAGGAGGTTTATCTCTAACCTCTCCGGGCGATGTCAACCATTCACCCACCTCATGAAGAAAGGTGTCTCCTTTGTATAGAATGAGTACCAACGTGCCTTTGACAATATTAAAGAATATCTGTCAAACCCTCCAGTCCTGGTGGCCCCGGTTACTAGAAAGCCGTTCTTGCTTTACGTACGAGCGATGGAGCATTCCCTCGATGCTTTACTAGCACAGAACAATGATACAGGGCATGAACAGGCCATCTATTATCTCAGCCGAATGATGATAGGACATGTGCATAGATACACCGTCGTGGAAAAGGAATGTCTTGCTTTGGTGTTCGCTATCCAGAAGATGCGACACTATGTTACAGGACAAACCATTCATGTCATATCTCGAGTTAACCCCCTCAAGGTTTTCATGACCAAGCCAGGTGCACTCAACTCTCGCCTTGCTACCTGGGCGATATTATTGTCTTCCTACAATATGATATTCATCCCACAAAAGGCTGTTAAAGGTCAAGCTCTGGCATACTTTTTAGCAGCTCATCCAGGTTCGGAGTCAACCAAAATATATGAAGAGATCCCAGATGAGGTCGCCAATTCAAACATGGCTTCCCATGATACCGTCTGGCGAATGTTCTTCAACGGTGCTTCAAGAACCGGGCCCAAGGACAACATCGTCGTTGGGGTCAGAGTGGTACTAATTTTTTCCTCTAGCTTGGTGATCAATCGGGCATATTTCCTTACAGAACCATGCTCAAACAATGTGGTCGAGTACAATGCTTTGGTCATCGGCCTCCGACTTACAAAGGAACTGGGAGTAGAATACTTGGAAGCATATGGCGATTCACAATTAATCGTCAATCAGATCTGGGGTTCATATGAAGTTTGTCATGAAGACATGATCCCCTATCATCAAATAGCAATCGCTATCATTTTGTCCCTAAAAGGATTCTTCATAAAACATGTTCCCAGACTCCGGAACATTGAAGCCGACGCCTTAGCAGGACTGGCCGCTTCTCTAGCGGTCCCAAATCATACTCATCATTTAGTTGACGTAATAGGCCATGAATTGGTCTATCCTAAGAACAACATCCAATTTGCCGAGAGTTATTCTGTCCTGACGGTCGACAAGACACAGGACTGGAGGCTCCTATTTATTGACTTCGCAGTCTATAGCATCTTGCCGGAGAACCTGAAAAAAGCCACCTCTATCAGAAGACGTTCTCTCAGATTCTTCTACGATACTGAGACAAAAATACTGTATCGGCGATCCTATGATGGACTACTGCTTCGGTGTTTGTCAAATACAGAGGCCAAAGAAGCGATACGCGAAGCTCACGACGGTGTTTGTGGGGCCCATCAACCTGGCTCGAAGCTGCCAGACCGCCTTTACCGGATGGACTATTACTGGCCTACAATGGAGGCAGATGCGATAGACTATGCAAGAAAGTGTAAAGCTTGTCAGGTCCATACAGATTTCATACATCAACCATCCGAATTCCTACATCCGACGGTGGCATCCTGGCTATTTGAAGCGTGGATGATGGATATCATTGGTCCAATCATCCCACCTTCATCCAGAGGACACCGTTTCATACTAGCAATTACGGATTACTTTTCCAAGTGGGCAAAAGTTGTCCCACTTGCAGAAGTAAAGACATCAAACGTGATCAGCTTCCTCAAGCATTACGCCATCTATCGCTTTGGAATGCCCCGAAGGATCATCCACGACAATGGTTCACAGTTCGTAAGCCACGCCTTCTATCGGTTTTGCGACAAACACCGGATCCAGAATGTTGCTTCAACACCATACAACTCGGCGGCTAATGGTTTGGCGGAAGCGTTCAACAAAACTATAATCAAGCTTCTCAAGAAGTTTGTGTCCTCAAACAAACGCGACTGGAATGAAAAGCTTGGCGAATGCTTATGAATGTACCGTACTATAGTCCGAATGGCCACTGGGAACACACCATTCTCTTTGGTATACGAAAGTGAGGCAGTTCTTCTATTGGAGACTCAAATCCCCTCGCTCCGCGTCGCCCTCACTAACCGATTGACGACGGATGATAATTACCGTCGCCGGCTGCAAGAGTTGGAGGCCTGTAACACCCTGTTTTCTGAAATTGGGGATTTTTGAAAATTTATTATTTTTATTATTTATTAATGGTGTTTAGGGTATGATATGATTTATGGTGATTTCTAGTGTAATTAGAACCATCTTCTAAGTCATGCTAAGTCATGACTTATGACTTTATGATTTTGTTAGTATAACTTAGTGTAAACCCTAGTTTTCCTTAACCTAGAAGTTGCCATGACCATGTGAGCTTAGTCATAGGCTTAGAACATCAAATTAGTGACTTTTGGCCAAAAGGATATTTTGGTAATTTACTAGACTTTATTTGAGATTATGTGATTTTTAATATTATTTAATCATGGTTAAGTACCATGATTAGTCCCTAACCCATCCTACCCTAATCTAGAGGTTAGCTACTAACCTAGAAGCTTTAGGATGGATAATTGGTCATGGGTTAAAGCAATGAAAATATCTTAGAATGCACTTTATGGATATTTTGCTTGAAACCCTCAAAAGTGTCCCAACTTTAGCACCAAAGTCTTGCCTTCACCATGAAGGAAAGGGCAAGGACACCCCCCCCATGCCATGGCCGGCCAAGGGCACCCCCCTAGCAGCCACACATTGCTATATAGTCCCATTGCATCATTCATGAACAAATTTACATGAATTTAATCCTAGAAAAATCCTTTTTTCCTTCAAACACCCACAACTTGATCAATATTGATCCAAATTCACTCTAGTCTTTTGCATTGGGACCCTACAACATCAAGGGTGCTAAGGGAAGCTAGCAATCAAGAATTTGGGAGCTTTGGACATCACCAAGTTGAAGGAAGCACACCCCCTCTTTATTGATTTTTTATTGGATTTGCACAAATAGGTAAATGCCATCAAACTTAGTTAATATCCTGAATTTTCTTCATAAATGCATGCATGTAGGACTACCATAACTGTGGGTCAAATTTGGTGAAAATTAGAGTTGGTTTGGTGTCCGTATCGGACACGTATCCTAGCCTATAAACCCTTGTTTGGTGAAATGCCACAGAGGATCTGTTTTTCATAAAATGTAAAACAAATTACACTTTCTTCTAGCCCTAGACATGTAGGTCACATACCTAGTAGACTGAGCACGTTTTCGTGCTGTGTCCGTATCTAAAATGGACACGAACCCACTGCACGAGCACGCGCGTGCATGCTGTTGACACAAAGTCACAGTCAACCAAATATTGACTACATTGACTAAATAATGTCTGAATTAATTCAATACGACACACGACATCTGCATTCCGTTCAAGACAGACGACAGCTTAGTCTCCGGTTCTCAGTGTGTTTTCGAGTCTGTATTTTATATTTTCATTGAGTCTAGACTTGTGTACTCTGAGTCATGCTGAGCTCTTGACACTTAGTCTACAGCCTACCCAAAATCCTAAGCTCCACTGAACCAAACACTGCCCAAAAATCCCCTTTGAACCACTCTGTGCTCTGGAGACAGAGTTCGGGCCGAACTCTGCCTCCACACAGAGTTCGGGCCGAACTCTGTCCCCTAGAAATCAAGAACCCTAATTTTAGGGTTATCTGGTTGCTAGTTGTCCAACGGCCAAATATTTGAATTTTCCTACCCGAATTCTGGCCGAATTCTGCCTATAAAAACACTATAAATAGGGCATAAAATTTCTCATTCTAATCCATCCAATCTTCTCTTCTCTTCTCTCTTATAGATGAAATAAGCCATACCCTTCCCATCTACTAGCCACAAGCCTCCTAAGTCTTGAGTGCTCAGCATCTCTCAGTTAGGATTCTTGTGCAAGAGTCGAAGAAGTCGCTTGGACAATTCTAAGCAAATCGCCACTGCGATCCTCTGTTAGAAGTTGACGTGCTCTTCTGAAGTAAAGGCACGGTTGTAAACTACTATTTCACAAATAGTAGATTTGAATCCTGAGCTAGAGTTTTCAGGCCTGGACTAGTCCTCCATGAGGGAAACTAGGTTAAAATTGCTGTGTTTGCGTATGCTCTTTTAATCTCCTTTTATTTTCCGCACTTTACTCTGATTATTTTTATTGGTGAAAGAGTTATTTTTAATTGGTCATTTTTCTATATATACTCTATTCACCCCCCTCTAGAGTTGCCAAACTGTTCTTCAATTGGTATCAGAGCTCTGTTCTCTTTTTAAGGACTAACATCCTAAGAGCTGATCCATGGCAACCACACAATCCTTGATTTCCAATCATGGTGAAGGTCAGTCCACTCATAGGCCTCCCCTATTTGATGGAACTAACTATACATATTGGAAAACAAGGATGAGCTTCTATCTTAAGTCTCTAGACTTTGACCCGTGGACTGTCGTCACTGACGGTTACAAAAAGCCCGTCAGGATAGTTGTCGATGGTGACCTCATTGAGAAACCACACGACAAATATTCTGTCGAGGAGAAGAAACAGGCAAGTCTAGATGCTAGGGCTATTAATGCTTTATTCTGTGCTATAGACAGGAATGAATTCAACAGGGTCTCCATATGCACCACTGCTCATGAAGTATGGAGACTTCTAGAAGTGACGCATGAGGGAACCACACAAGTCAAGGAATCTAAAATAAGCCGTCTCACTCAAGAATACGAAGCCTTCAAGATGAAGCCAAATGAGACGATCACTCAAATGTTTACAAGATTCCTCGACATCATCAATCCTCTATCCTCGCTTGGTAAGCAGTACTCAAACCACGAGAAGATTCGTAAGTTACTCAGAGGGTTGCCAAAGATTTGGAACCCTAAGGTGACGGCCATCATAGAAGGAAACGATCTCACATCAATGTCAATGGAGACCTTGATGGGTAAGCTCATGACTCACGAGCTTGACCTCAAGGACTTTGAAGAGCCTGCTCCGAAGACCAGGGAGATCGCACTCAAAGCTCATCGACGAAGGGCTGATCACGATGAGACCGAAGACGATAACTCGGATGATGAAGACCAAGCTCTCATGGTTCGCAACTTCAGAAAATTCCTTCGCTTCAATCGAAGGAAGAAGGATTCACAAGAAGATGATGAAGAAGAACCAACCTGTTACGGTTGCAAGAAGACTGGACATGTCCGAAAAGACTGCCCATTCTTGAAGAAGAGCAACCGCTATGAGAAGCCATACAAAAATAACTCATCAAAGAAATATGCCAACACAGGAATTTGGCATGAAAGTGAAGCGAGTGACTCTGAGAAAGAAAAAGGCTCTCCTCAAGATACAGCAAATGTGTGCCTAATGGCAACTTCCAACAAGGTATCTAACAAAACTCTAGATGACTTCTCTTTTGATGAACTTGGCGATGCTTTCACAGATTTACTCGATGATCACAAAAAGGTCATCGGTAAATACAAACATGCCAAGGACAAAATCAAAAGTCTTGAAGATGAGATACAAAGAATTTCCTTACTTCTTGATAATGTTAGAAACACGATACCCACTAATGACCCTGATGAAGTATCCAAGCTTAAATTAAGCTTACATGATGCTGAAGCACGTATTGAGCAACAAACTCAAGAAATCACTACACTCAACACGTTGCTTACTGAAGAAAAGAGTAGACACACGATTTCCATGACTAAGATATATGGCTTAAATATTAAGGTTGATGAACTGCAAGCTGTTTCTAAAAGATTAGAAACCAAATTGGGTAAACAGGTTGTTCAACCTCAAACCCAATCACATGGGCACAACACCACTCATGCTAGTCAACCACGTCATTCTCATGCAGCACATAACCATGCATTTATATACACAAACTTTCACAAACCACGTACACGTAAGAATAATTCTCACTCAGTACACAATCATCATGCACAAAGACACAATCAACATCACTCCACACATAGGAATCATCATACCATGCCATATAGACAAGATCATCATGCAATGCCATATAGACAAGATCATCATGCAATACCATATAGACAAGATCATCATATGCCATATAGACAAAATCATCATACCATGCCATATAGACAAGATCATCATGCAATGCCATATAGACAAGATCATCATATGCCATACAGACAAAATCATCATGCCATGCCATATAGACAATATCAGCATGTCACACATCATAGACAATACCATCATGATATGCCTCATAGACACCATCACCATGCCACTCATTCTATGCATAATCATCATCACCTTGCTAACTCTTCACATCGTGACCATCCTCATCCTGTTGCTTATAGATATTATTCTCATGCTCCTAGTATAAATAAGAATGCTATCTGTACTTACTGTGGATTACATGGACACATCTCTCCACAGTGCAAATTTAGAAGACTTGTAGATAAAAAGATATATACTTGGTTTCCAAAGACTAACTTTTCAGGACCCTCAAGAACTCGGGTACCAAAGGTCACATCTACTCTTGATGTAGGTGGACCTTCCCTCTTCAACTGAAAGTAAGTGGATTCTCGATAGTGGATGCTCGCGACATATGACGGGAGACACAAATCTTTTTGCATCACTATCGATGAAGAGAGAAGGATATGTATCCTTCGGTAACAATCTCAAAGGGCACATAATAGGTAATGGTATCATTGGTCATCCTCCTTCTCCTGTAATAAAGGATGTCTGCCTAGTGACCGAGTTAAAGCATAACCTGCTCAGCATTAGTCATCTTGCTGATCATGGATATGATATTAACTTTGGACAAAACAGTTGCTACATCTATGATAGGCCAACAGGAGACATTGCTTTTGAAGGGAAAAGAGAGGACAATATATATATTTTCTATCTTTCTATAAATACTAACAATGCAGGTAGATGTCTATATGCCCACAAAGACGAACGACTACTTTAGCACCAGCGTCTTGGTCATGCCAACATAGATGCTATATCCAGGCTGTCTACCAAGAAGCTAGTGAGAGGATTGCCTGATATCACATTCAAAAAGGACACGGTATGTGCCGAATGTGAACTAAACAAGGCAACTAAATCCTCATTTCATTCCATCAACTCTGTAAGTACTACTAGACCCTTGCAACTACTTCATATGGATTTATTTGGTCCTAGTAGAATAGCTAGCCTTGGTGGCAAACTTTATGCATTTGTTATTGTTGATGATTTTTCGAGATTTACTTGGGTTTTCTTTCTCGCTAATAAGAGCGATGCTATTTCGGTTTTCAAAGTTTTTGTAAAGAAAGTTCAAAACGAAAAAGGCTACATGATTACTCGAATCCGAAGTGATCATGGAGGCGAATTCGTAAATTATGATTTTGAAAATTTTTGTAATGCAAATGGTTTTGATCATGAATTTTCTTGTCCTAAAACTCCTCAACAAAATGGTGTTGTGGAGCGGAAGAATAGAACTCTCGGCGATATAGCCAGAGTCATATTGAATAAATTTTTACTTCCGAAATACTTTTGGACAGAAGTTGTCAGTACAGCATGCCACATTTTGAATAGGGTGCTGATTCGTCCCATTACGAAGAAAACACCCTATGAGCTTTGGTTTTGGAGAACCCCCAATGTTTCTTATTTTAAAGTTTTTGGTTGTAGATGTTTTATCCTTAACACCAAAGATAACTTAGGCAAATTTGATGCCAAGGCTGACGATGGTATCTTTCTTGGTTATGCCGCCAAGAGTAAGGGATATAGAGTTTTTAATAAACGCTCACTTATTGTGGAAGAGTCAACAAATGTGACTTTTGATGAAGATAACAGTGCAGTAAGTATTCTTGATGATGACGTTGAGCCATCAACTTCTACTCCAATGAATACTTCAACCGAAACTGATTCTCTGGAGGGTTTGCCTAAGAAATTCTCTTTCAAACCTTCTCATCCAGAAAATTTAGTAATAGGAGAAGTTTCACGTGGAGTAACTAGTAGATCATCACTAAGAGACTCCGTTGCTAGCACTGCCTTCATTTCACAAGTAGAGCCCAAAAACATTTCTGAAGCCTTTAATGATGAATTTTGGATTTCTGCTATGCAAGAAGAACTCAACCAATTCGAGAGAAGCCAAGTATGGGAACTCGTTCCTAAACCGGTTAATCATTCGATAATTGGTACTAAATGGGTTTTTAGAAACAAAGTAAATGAAGATGGTTCAGTCACACGTAACAAAGCTTGTCTAGTAGCTCAAGGATACAACCAAGAGGAAGGTATCGACTACGATGAGATGTACGCTCCTGTTGCTAGACTAGAATCCATTCGGATGCTTTGTGCTTTTGCTAATTTTCAAAACTTTAAATTATTTCAAATGGATGTGAAAAGTGCTTTCTTGAATGGTTTTATTAAGGAGGAAGTTTATGTAAAACAACCTCCTGGCTTTGAAAATCACAAATTTCCCGACCACGTGTTCAAGCTAAAGAAAGCGCTTTATGGCCTCAAACAAGCCCCAGAGCTTGGTATGAAAGGCTAAGTAGCTTCTTACTTGAGAAAGGTTTTTCAAAAGGGAAAATTGACACTACACTGTTTATAAAATCTTTTAAAGACACTATTCTGTTGATTCAAATCTATGTTGATGATATCATTTTTGGGTCTACTGATGAAACCCTCTGTCAAGAATTTGCCAAGTGTATGCAGACGGAATTTGAGATGAGCATGATGGGAGAGCTCAACTACTTTCTTGGCCTGCAAGTGAAACAAATGGCTAATGGAACTTTCATCTGTTAATCGAAGTATACCAAGGACATGCTGAAGAAGTTCGATCTTGACAACGTCAAACCAATCAGCACTCCAACGGCTACTTCAACTAAACTCGAACCAGATGAGAGCGGCAAACCTGTTGATCAACGTAAGTATCGAGGTATGATAGGCAGCTTACTTTATTTAACTGCTAGTCGTCCCGATATCATGTTCAGTGTTTGCCTATGTGCTAGATATCAAGCTAATCCTAAGGAATCACACATGACCGCGGTTAAGCGTATCTTTCGATACCTTAAGGGTACGGTTACAGTAGGCCTATGGTATCCCAAGTCCACATCATTTGACCATATTGGTTACTCTGATGCTGACTTCGCTGGATGCAAGGTCGACCGTAAAAGTACGAGCGGCACGTGTCATTTATTAGGAAAGGCTTTAGTCTCCTGGTTTAGCAAGAAGCAGAACTCTGTCGTACTATCCACAACAGAAGCTGAATACATAGCAGCTGGGCGTTGTTGTGCACAAATTCTGTGGATAAAGCAAACCCTTAAAGACTATAAGTTATCTTTCATGCATATTCCTATATTCTGTGACAACACTAGTGCCATTAATTTGACTAAAAACCCTGTCTGTCACTCTCGCACTAAACACATTGAGATCAGACACCACTTTTTGCGTGATCATCAGCAAAATGGCACGATTAACTTAGAGTTTATTGACACTGATCATCAGCTAGCAGATTTCTTTACTAAACCATTATCCGAAGAGCGCTTCAATTTCCTTTGTCGTGAACTCGGAATTTTGGATGAAGCAGTTATAAGTTGAGACTCACCTGCGTAAATATCGAGTATATTTTGATTCTTTTACGACGAATTTGGTATGGGTACAAGCCGAAAGGGTCCTTCTGACAACAAGGCGTAAAAGCCTAAGCGACACGGTGCACTAGTCCTCAGGACTACCGCTAGCTGGGATCCGGCCCCTACAGCTAACCTATGGCAAATTCGAAATATTAAATTATAATATATTTTCTTGTTTATTATATGGGTTGTTTCGATTTAATATTGCCTAATTTATTTTTCTAAAGTTCATTCTGACTTTTGTGTACCTCTCTATGTACTTCATTGAATTCTTCAAACTTTTTATCCTATATATTTTTCTTCAACACTTAACCAATTTTTCATCTTTTCAGCCTGTTTTTTGTTCTGGACCACTTATCCAGAACTCGGGCCGAACTCTGCCCCTAACAGAGTTCGGGCCGAGTTCGGTCCCTATTGGTCCAGCGTCGGGATCAGCCTCTGCCGTTGGATCAGTTTAGATCATACGGTCAGAATTTCTTCCGACCAACGAAAACCCTCTCTTATATTTCGGGTTTTCATCTCTCTCCTTCACTATTACCTCCTTCCTCACCTCTCCAAACTCTTTCCTTCAAACCCTAACCCTAGTTTTTGATCTAGAGTGCTCCATTGCTCCTCAAAATTAAGGAAAAGGGGTTTATCATCATTCTCTTCCACTGTTTATCATTTGAGGTATCATTCTTGTATTCTATACTTCAAATTATTTTTTTATGGCTCCTCGCTTGTTCAATCGTGGAAAGAGGATTCGAACTGAGAGTGTTTCCTCTTCGGATTCTCCTCCGTCAATTGAACAAATCATTGAACAACTTCAACCCCCTCATCCGTTGTTCAACCCACCTCGTCCTCAAAATCCTTATACCTATGACAACCGATTATTTGTCTCACTAGATGCATCAAACAACTGGTTTAGTGACTTTCGGAATCGTCAGGTATTCGCAGGACATCCTATTAATTTTTCTATATTCTCTCAATATGATTCTTTATTTCATGACCTCTGTTTTGATGAACTAATCACTACCACTTCGGCTATCTATCGTCATGCTGTCCAAATGTTCTACTGCAACATGACCTTTGATGACCTCCATATTTATTCACGAGTTACAGGTATCAATATATCTTTTGACGACTTTGACTTAGCAGAATTTCTTGATCTTCCAGAGCCCACTTCTTGGGAAAAGCTTGTTGACGCTTGATCGTTCCGTTTTCCCGACGGGCTTTCCCTTGAGAGCTTTAAGGACGATTTGTGTACTCCATACACACGTCCTCGCAAGCTCATGGCTAAATATCTCAATCCATATTTTTCTGACCTTCATTGGATAATCTCTAACACCATTCTACCCAAAACAGGTTCTCCTGATGACATCACTTATCTTGAAATATCTGCTCTTTATCATCTTCACTTTGGAATTTCTTTCAATCTTCCACGTTCCATGATGGACTGGATGATTCACTGTAGGAAGAAACCTCGAGCTCTGGTTTATCCTTTGTACCTTCCTATGATCTTTCGTGCATTTCACATACCACTTGACATCTGTCCGTTTTTGCCTGCTCCTGCCTTTCTGTCCAAGGCACGATGTTCTTAGGCATTCGTCGCCTCTCCTGAGACTTCTGAGCAGTCTGCTGATGAGGAGCCTGACGCCCCTCCACTCGGTCAGGATGCACGACTTCCACCTGCCACTCTTGAGTCTATTCAGACTATGCTTCGGAAGCGTTTTGACCTTGAGGGCGAGCGCTGGACCCAGCTGGATTATCGTACTACTCTACAGATGAGTGCCCTCGGCAACTCCCTGCATGATATACGGTACTCCATATCTCATCATCTGCACATTCCTATGGAGCGGGATCCTGAGCGCGCGGGCCGTCGCATTGATGATCCATGGGTCATGCGTTACATGGATTCGGATGCTGCATTTCTGGACCCCCGTCGCTCCTTTCCTGGTCCTTCAGACCCTCCAGGACCTTCTCGTGCTCCGTGATGGAGATTGGCTCGATCTGCTGCTGCTACTGCTGATGATCTTAGTTGATGCTTTTTATTTCAGTTATTTAGTTTATTATGGATTTATGTCCTTAGTTTTATGTACTCAAAACTCTGGTTGTGTGTTTGACACTTGGTTTTATGGATGACATTTTATCATAGTTTTACTTTATGCTAGTGACTCATTTTGTTTAGTCATACACAGTTTCTTCTCTGCTTGGTGTGGTTGCATCACTCTTCATTGTCTATACTACAGTTTATATTGCTAACTGCCAAAAGGGGAAGAACTATGTATATTTTCGTATATCTGTTTCGTATATCTGTGCTTCTTTTTGCTTTTGGGAGATATTATTTATCAGGCCACAGGTTCTATGCATTATTTACGGGGGAGAGCTATTACTTCCAGCTCGGCATCGTTCACTGATCACGGGGGAGCTCTTCTTTCTAGCTCGGCATCGATTATGGGGAAGCTGTGATACAATCAACTGTGTCCAGGTATGAATATTGAAATATACATATATTATTTTGTCAATTATCAATATGGGGGAGATTGTTGACTTAAAGTCACAGTCAACCAAATATTGACTACATTGACTAAATAATGTCTGTATTAATTCAATACGACACACGACGTCTGCATTCCGTTCAAGACAGACGACAGCTTAGTCTCCGGTTCTAAGTGTGTTTTCGAGTCTGTATTTTATATTTTCATTGAGTCTAGACTTGTGTACTCTGAGTCATGCTGAGCTCTTGACACTTAGTCTACAGCCTACCCAAAATCCCAAGCTCCACTGAACCAAACACTGCCCAAAAATCTCCTTTGAACCACTCTGTGCTCTGGAGACAGAGTTCGGGCCGAACTCTGCCTCCACACAGAGTTCGGGCCGAACTCTGTCCCCTAGAAATCAGGAACCCTAATTTTAGGGTTAGCTGGTTGGTAGTTGTCCAACGGCCAAATATTTGAATTTTCCTACCCGAATTCTGGCCGAATTCTGCCTATAAAAATACTATAAATAGGGCATGAATTTTCTCATTCTAATCCATCCAATCTTCTCTTCTCTTCTCTCTTATAGCTGAAATAAGCCATACCCTTCCCATCTACTAGCCACAAGCCTCCTAAGTCTTGAGTGCTCAGCATCTCTTAGTTAGGATTCTTGTGCAAGAGTCGAAGAAGTCGCTTGGACAATTCCAAGCAAATCGCCACTGCGATCCTCTGTTAGAAGTTGACGTGCTCTTCTGAAGTAAAGGCACGGTTGTAAACTACTATTTCACAAATAGTGGATTTGAATCCTGAGCTAGAGTTCTCAGGCCTGGACTAGTCCTCTACGAGGGAAACCAGGTTAAAATTGTTGTGTTTGCGTATACTCTTTTAATCTCCTTTTATTTTCCGCACTTTACTCTGATTATTTTTATTGGTGAAAGAGTTATTTTTAATTGGTTATTTTTCTATATATACTCTATTCACCCCCCTCTAGAGTTGCCAAACTGTTCTTCACATGCCCTGCTACCACACCCTTCGTGCTCACTGCACAGAGCACTAGGACACGAGATATTTGACTTGGACTCGGGGGCAATGTCTGCGAACATGCCCCCAAAGTTTGGTGTCGCGTCGTGTCGTGTCGAGTGAGAAATCTCACTCGCACTGGACACGCGCTGTCAGCGCACACGTGCACGGGGGCAACTTCAAGCGTATCGTGTCGTGCGGACACGACACTTGGGTGTCTCGTGATGACACGAGCGTGTAGCCCTATATGTGGCATACACGAGGACATGAGCACGAGACGCCTCGTGTCCTGTGTCGCGAGCACGAGGCGTGCAACCGCGTGCACGACGCAGTCTGGACTCGTGTATCAGTCGTGTTTTTCACGACTGATACGGGGTTCGTATCGTGTCCACGAGTGTCGTAGACACGTGTCAGTGAGTGGGTCGTGTAGCCCTATATGTGGGCTACACGTGTGCACGACCACGAGACGTGTCGTGTCTCGTGGTGTGTCCACGAGCGTGTGGAACGCGTGCACGACGCTGTGCACGCGTTGCGTATCAGGAATTTACCCGAGTGGAGTTTTTGTGTGTTTGGACACATAAATCCGTGTCGTGGTGTCGTGTCAGGTACCTAGGACACTAGGGTACACTGTGGGACTCAGTTACCGACCAATTGATTCGAGCCATAGCTCAATTTTGTGTGTGTTTTTGGGTTTACCTAGTTTCGAGTAAACAGTCCCTATTTTCCAGTTTTGGGATAAATTCCAGTTTTGCAAATTCGAGTTTTAAACCTATTTTTGATATGAATTATACATGTAATGGTATGTTTTTAGTATATATATACGTAGTGTATATGTATGTGTGAGTGTAGGTGAGTTTTGAGGATAAATGGTTGTGTATATTTGTAGTTGTGTGTGTATACACATGTATGTGTATATGTGCACTGTGTGTGTGTGTGTGTGTGTTTTGTGCATTGGTTGGGGGCTATTTCCTGGTTCCAGGAATACTGGAAACCCCCCCTGCTGTACAGCAGCTCTCTCTCTCTCTCTCACTGTTCTCTTCTCTCATTCACTCTCTCTCTCACTCTATGTCCCTCTCTCACTTTCTCTCTATATATATGTAATATATATAAGTTGATATATATATATATATATATATATATATATATATATATATATATATATAAAAATATATATATATATATATATATATATATATATATATATATATATATATAAATATATATATATATATATAAATGATATATATACATTTTGTATTATATCCCATTATGTCATTATGTATATATATATGTGAGTGTGGGTTGTATTATATAGAGTATTTACATATTGGTATTTGGGTAGTAGATAGATAGTGTATATCTATATATATAGAGATATATATATATATATATATATATATATATATATATATATATATATATATATATATATATATATATATATATATATATATATATATATAACTTGCTAAGGTATAGGTTTATATGAAAACTTATAAGACTAGCCTATGGCCAAGGTACTAGCCTATGGCTTGGGGCTAACCCTAATGACCTAAAACACTACTAGTGACCCTTGTTGACTAAGGGTTGACCAAAGTCAACCTTAGGTCAAATTTGACCTAGTTAACCTAGAATTGACTAGGAATGACCTAAAACAACTAGTTTAACTAGTTGACTAAAACCCTAACTAGTTTGACTAGTGTTGACCTAATTTTGACTAGTTTGACTTTAGAGTTGACCAGAGTTGACCAAGAGTTGACTTTTGACCAGATTGACCTAGAATCATGTAGTATGCATAGTAGACTTCATTTTTACTATTTAGAACACATTGTGACTTGTGTTGCTCTGATCAGGAGCCAGACACCTCTCCTCAGACAGCATATTCTCTACAGACATTCATACAGCAGGCGAGTACATTCTCTGACCGTTTCATACTTGTTCAGGCTTTACTTCTCGCTCTAGATTACTTTACTTGTTGCTGTCACATTGGTAACACGGATTGGTACTATATGGATCTTTACATGAGATGTTATCCCTCTCGGGAGCATCGGGTACTTCATGTTATGTGTGTTTCACTATCATCATGTACTCCTATGCTTCCATCTTACATGTGCACTCATGTGATCATGTACTCTCATGATTTACTGAGCCCTCATGTATAACTTCACGTATACTCATTTATGAGCCTCATATGAAGTAATCATGTATAATAACGTAACTTGTCTAGATCCTTGTGTATTGATTGGGGAAACGGGGGGAGTAGAAGTAGACATGTGAATAATTCCAAAGTAGTGTAATCATGTGCAAACTCAGTAGTGTAATCATGTATAAATTTTAGCCATTCACATGCCTATCTTGTACTCTACATCACTAGTCACTTACAGTTCTCTATATATAGTAGATATTTCCTTTACGGCTATCTCTTTTACAGCGTATATTTTCTTTCAACATTTCTTGTATCTTACTCTATTGCCTGTATCGTATTTCCTAACCTGATATGAACTGTGTGAGATGTATTGTGCTCGTTCCTGTCCTGATTGGACCTGTTGAAAATATTACAGAGGATGAGGACGAGGCATGGGTGACTACATATTATGGAGCAGGACTAGATGACACTTGTGTTGAGGACCCTCAGCAGGATCCACCTGCAGCTGAGGATGTTGCTCCAGTAGTCTAGACCAGTTAGCTAGACAGTCTTTTCTACATTATATTTTGTCTCACATTCTGAGTTGTATTTTGAGATGTGGAGATGTATAGACTCTTAGACTTATTGTATTATGAGTTGACATTCTGGATGTTATGTATCCTAGATACTTAGACTTATTTCATCTATGCTATTGTTCTCTTTGAGTTACTATCTATCTATCTATCTGTCTTTCATTCTTCTACCTTAGATGTGATTGAGACTGTATGTTGTGATGTTACCTCCATTCGGAGTGTATAAATTGTACAGGTACCTTTATATTGTTAGACGATTGACCTAGGACAACGTTCTACCGCCGACACTGTGGCGTAGGCTGGACGTACCCACGTCTCATGCCCTTACTCTAGGGTACGGGTCATGACAAGGCCTTAGACGAGAAGCGCCTGTTAGCTCAACAACGAATCGAGCTTTATCAAGCATGCATCTCTGGAGCCTTCAACAAGAAGGTTAAACTCATAACATTTCAAGTAGGCGATCTCGTTTTGGCAGTTCGGAGGCTGATGGTTATAACTCACAAAATCGTCGACAAATTTTAGCCAAAGTGAGAAGGCCCATTTATCATCGTGGCTGTATTCTCCAATGGTGCATACCGTCTTGCAAAGCAAAATGGAGACTTGCTCTTGATGTCCACCAACGGCAAGTTCCTGAAAAAATATTATGTCTAAATGACACCATCCAAATCAACCGGATTGTTGAGTTATGTACCCTTAGGTACCGCTGAACTCACACTCTAATCACTCCAAATGAATATCGCGTCTTCTTGGTAGTAAGTCATGTATGATCATACCTCTGAACTTCCTTCCTAAAAGAGCATTTTCCTCATAATCTATTACCCGCACTTTGAGTGCATAAAAAAGGGTAACAGGTCCACCCAAATTCCCCGAACTTCTTTGTCGATGTCACCTCTGAGTTGTTTCACTTCCATCAAAAACAAACCGCCTCTTACGTAGAACTTCCACGTCGATGTCACCTCTGAGTTATTCTATGTACCCTTCGTGGAGTCCACTCCTGCCATGTCCTCATTACCTCTGAATAGAAAGACTCCATTGAAAAAGCCCCCATATTTACCATATCCTCATTGCCTCTGAATAAGTATGTCGGATTTCTCTCGACCAATTATCCGTACCCAAAACCAGGGTACGCCAAGGATAATAGGCCCACAAATGTCCACAGTTGACCATAAATGTCCACAGTTGACCAAAAATGTCCGCAGTTGACCACAAATATTGTACTAAGTTCTCTAGTACACGTGCCTCTTTTCTCACAACCTCATACCTCTGGAACCCAGCTGTTACTTGGCATTCTTTCGCCCAATACCAAGAACTTCTATGTCTGCCTTACCAACGGAGTCGTTCTAGGTATCTCTATCAAACTTATTATCTATACCTAAAACCAAGGTATGCCAAGGGTAATAGGTCCTAAGAAAGTCCCCCAGTGGGGGCAAACATCATGATATCAAAAATACGATACAAGCACAACAGATAATGGATGATGTAAACATAGTCATTCATTAAAAATCAAAAGTACTACATTTTTGGGGACCACGTCCCTGGTAAAATGAAAGAACATCATAAAGAAAGAAAGAAAATAGCCGATTATGGTTCGACGATACATAACTCTCTGAGCCGGTCTTTCAGTTGGGCCATCGATCGCTCAATCCTCCGTTTGGCCCTATGTTCCGCCTTCTGAGTCAGCCCCTCTACATCCTCCAGATGCGCATGTGCCTGCCAGCCGTCTTCAAATCTCTTCAAGGCACGCTCCAAGGCAGCAGAGGCTCGGGTGACCTGCCATGACCCGTACCCGATTTTCGGACGCGAGCTCGTGAGCAAGCCAGCTACGTATTGAGTGGACTCCAGCCCGACTCGAGTACGTATAAGCTGTCCATAACAAGGTATTATGTCTAATATAAACTATATCTCAATCCACAAGAATAATGTAAAACAAGAATGAACAAGTATGGGTCATGGTCTGCAGCCCATTAGTATATTGTTCGATTAGACTCCAAGAATGATATGAGTCTATAAATAAGCAGAATATATCATGGTATGGAATATAAAGCACGAGGAGATAACAAAGAAATATCACAAGCAAATACATGTGTCCCAGCAGGTGTAATCACTACCATCATGAGCCGCTAACTAAACTTCATGCAGTCGCTAAACCTGAAGAGATCATCAGGTCCTCAGAGGACTAGCAAGATACATAATATACAAGCCAACATGTAACAGTACAATGTACAAAGAAGTAAGAAACAATCAAAGATATCCAACGAGGCAAAATGAACTAAGACGCAAGATCTAAACACAAGGATCCTAAGACACTGGTATGCCATACTAGAAATGGCTAATAGGTCAAAGCAATAGACTGCAGTCAAGGCAAGTACTCACAATCTATAGTGTCTCAATCGCAGTCAAGGCAAGTACTCACGACCAAGACGGTAGCCAATCCTAGTATAAAAATCCTATAGACCGTAGTCAAGGTAAGTACTCACAATCTATAGAATGTCAAAATCAAGTCCTACTCAAGTCATGTCAAGTCAAGTCAAGTCATAATCACGTCGAGGAAATCATAGTGTAGGACTAGACGACTCTATCAAGGAATACGTATGGAACTAATACAGTATGACAGATAGAAATATCATAACAGATAGGAATAAGAATGTGCAGACAACTAGAAACACGTAAAGTAAAACTATAACAGGATGAGTTTACTAGACATGGAATAAAGCAATCACGAAGACAAGGAAAAGAACCGCAGCGAGATGATGAACATGCATATAAATTATACTATACAAGTTGGCAAGGTATACTTGCCTGGAGGTTGCACGTAGAACCAATAAGATACCGTCAACTAGTACACCATAAAGTCCAAAATCCACAAATGTCTCCGAAAGCTGAAACAGACATCGCCAACATTCTCAGAATAGTCAAATTAGCTAGGGTTGTCAGTCCTTAAGTCCAATTATGGACACAGGGGTAAAATGGTAATTTTGGACCAAAACGATGTTCATCGTTGGACGCACTTTGTGCCGAAAAATGTGCCAGAGTTAATGGTCTCTAAAGTCATCAAACTATATGTCTACAGATCCGATTTTACGATACGAACCCAACCGTATGTCCAAAGTTGGATTTCGGTGGACCGTGCACAAAATTACCTGTTGAGTCGGACCGTAGGGCCCGTAAAACGGCATTCCGATTCGACTGTCTCAGAATTAGACCAAACTTGGCATACAGGACCAGAAAAATGATACGGTCCTGTTGGCACAAGTTTCGTCTCGATCTGACGACCGTACACAAAGTAATTGGAAAATTTGCACAGAGGCCGATACGGTGAATTTTGATGGAATTTGAATTCTGTCAAAGCCCACACGTCCGTAATACCCGTACGCGCCTTTCGATGCTTACGGTGTGCGACCAAGTCGCCCAGTTTGGCGGGACGCACGTGGTATCAGAGAATTTCTAGTTTTGAAAACGGTTTTTAATCCTATTTTTCTTGAACTTTAAAAACTGATTTCTTTGCACACAGTTGATAAAATTTGCAACTACAAATTAGGTTATGAAGCCCTATATGTTGTCTTCTAGTGCGTTTAATTAGATTGCAAAAATATTGAACAGGTTTCCTGGAAACTGGGTACGAACATGGGCATTTGGGGTTCCTAGAAACTGTTTTCGAAACAGTTTTTCCCTAAAGTTTTGGTCGATTTTCTAAGCCGATCAGTCGACTACTGTGAAAACGAATTACTGAAGAGTCGAGAGGGTCATGTGGGTTATGAATAGGAATTTATGGTTCGGGAAACGATTAACTAGATGGAAAGAAACTCAGTCGAGAACGTACGTACCTCGCGGTAATATGTTGCTGTCGCCGCACTGCTGTTCCAGGCCGCGTGCGGGTTTCAGGCGCTCTCCGGCGACTCGCGCGGCAGCACGCTGTCGCGGAAGGCCGCCAGGGTGACTGGGTCGACGCTGGGTTGGGATTTAGAATTAGGGTTTGCTGCTGTTTCTCTCGATCATGCTTTTATACGCTCTGTTTGAAACAGAGCAGAGAGGGATGTCTGGCCTGGCTGTGAAGCATTTCAGCTCGGGCTGGGGAATTTGCCCGGGCCAAGTGGGCTGGGCTCTATTTTTTTGTTTTTATTTCCTTTTTTCTTTTTCTTTTCTTTTTATATTTCATAATTACATATATATATATATATATATATATATATATATATATATATATATATATATTTTTTTTTTTTTTTTTTTTTTTTTTTTTTTAAAAATATATATATATATATATATATATATATATATATATATATATATATATATATATATATATATAAATATCTAAGTACATGTATACATATATATATATATATATATATATATATATATATATATATATATATATGTATATACACACACCTTATATATATCTATATATTCATATATACACACATATATATACACATATAAATTAATAATTATATATATATATTAATATATAATTACACATATACACCTATATATATATATATATATATATATATATATATATATCACTACAAGAAAAATGTTCATTTACGGCACGCAAAACACGCCGTAAAAGACCTTTTACGGCGTTCATATTGATGCCGTAAAAGACTATGTCGTAAAAGACACTACTATTTACGGCGCGAGAATAAACGTTGTAAATGTCTAAATACAGGCCGTAAATGTATACAACTGAACGCCGTAATTTCTTTTTCCCCAAATGTTAGACAACCATTTATGGCATATTTAGTGTGCCGTTAAAGCTATTCTGCATAATCAAATATGGCGCACACATAAACACTGTAAATCTATTCCTCAGTTGTAAATACGACGTACACTTGAACGCCGTAAAAGCTATTCCTCAAATCAAATACAGCTTACATTGTATGTCGTAAAAGCTATTCCTCAGAATCAAATATGGCTTACATTTGTATGCCGTAAAAGATATTCCTCAGAATCAAATACGACGTACATTTACATGCCATAAAAGCTAGTTGTTCCTCAGAATCAAATACAAGAATCAATCTGAACAAAGTATATATATATATATATATATATATATATATATATATATATATATATATATATATATATATATATAACATATCAAAAATAAGTTAAAGAAATAGTTAATTGATATGTAATTGATCACAATCAAAGTACAAAACTGGAAACTCCTTCAAATAAACCCAAACACGTGATATCATAAAAACTAATTGGATTCAGTAGACAAAATACATCAATTGTAATGCCAAAGTCATGCCAAAGTACATCATGCGATATTGATACATGAACTATAAAAACAATTAGTACTGAATTAAGAACCATACTTCGACACAAATATTTTTGATCGAGTTTGTTTCATACATTGCCCTACTTTAGAACAGAAAGTGCAAATTGTCTTCTATCTATGACAAAATTCATCCCAATTTGGTTGTAGAGGAGAAGCTTCAAGCAATATACTGATTTCTTTCTTCTTCTTTTGATTGATAACCTGCACAAATAAAAAATGTGTTTTAGTTTATTATATCCAATTTGATGTATATATAAACACAACAATGAAAATATATATATATAAACTAAGTACATGCTTTATCTATTAAGCTTTGGTGGAAACACAGAATCCAAGCCAAGTATCGACTGAGGTGAAAAATGTGTTAGCTTTGGTGGAAACTCAGAATCCAAAGTACATGCTCTATCCGTTAAGCTTTGGTAAAAAAAATGTGTGTTAGTTTGGTCTTTTTTCTTCCGAACCAAGTATCGGCTGAGGTGAAAACACCACAGAAAATTCCTTCATATGGACTATCGTCTAAAAAAGAAATCCAAATTTACAACAACTCTGATAAATGATGCAAATTGCATCGTGGGAGGTTACTGCATATAGCGCTACATGCTGCTGTTTTTATATGCTACTAGCAAGTACACAGCAGTTTGATGGACTTAGCTTGATAGTTGCCATTTACTCATATATAATATATTCCAGATGATATGTCCTTCATATATTTCACTACATAGTAACCTCTTTTGGTATTGTTTGGTTGTGTAGGACATTGCATTAGAAAGTGAAAAATTACAGGAGCTAGCATGAATAATCAAGGAAAAAATGAACATAAATTAAAACTTACATTCACACAACACCATAGGAAATGGTAGAGTATGTGTACTTTGGTAATACGTTTCCTTATTGAAGTATCCACCTTGGATCATGAACTCCTTAATGACACAATGGAATGCAGGTCCCTTGAATCCAAAGCCCTTCTCCCCTGATTTTAACAATATGTGCACAAACGAAATGGAGTAAATAAAATCTCCCAAATGAAATGGAGTAAATAAAATCTCCCAAATGTAACTTGTACTACAAAAATAGTATTATAGAAAAGAAAAAAAAAGGGTTAAGGAGTTCATATAAAATATACAATTGAATATATTTCTGCAGTAGGGCACATCATCACCAAAAGGCCCGATCACTATCCTCCCAACAGGATATTCCACAGGATTCTCGATGCTTATATCAAAATAGACTCTTTTTTACCTGAGACTGTAAAGAAGTTCCTGTACTTCTAATGAACATCACAAATCAACTGTTAAAACACCATCCAAGAAGCCCAAGCAGCATCAGACATCACAACTCTATGGGTGGCAGGAGGCAACCCATGAGTCCGAGGGCACTGAAGGCACCTGTGCCACATCCAAATCTTGCCTTCCTTCTCTCCTGGCAAAAGGAACTCTGGCAGATTCCTCACTGATATAATTAGACTACCTTGGTAATGTGTGTAACAATGAACATGAGCTTCTTGGGCCATTTCATAAGAACGACAAGGGTTACTCTGACATGAAGAATAGCTACAGTCAGTATGTTTTTTTTTTGCTTTTGGGTGGGTGGTGGTGGCGAACTATATGATTCAGAATCACACATTAAACTACGAAGAAGAATAGGCTAACCTGGTCAAATAGATCATCCCTTAAAAAGCTTCCCAGAGGCTTGTCCAAGTTGCCATAGTATCTGATGCGAAAGAGATGCGACTGCTCACAAACAGTCCCTTTCCACACACAACGCCTGGAAAGGGAAACCAAAATACTCTGATGGTCAGAAGTAGGAAATCCTTCGTTTGGCAATGTGTGCTCATTCTTTTGGCCATTTTGTGTATTTGACAAATCTTCTTTCCCCAACGTATTTTTGTCCTCAATTTGGATGACACTAGCCATGACACCAGCTCCCTGTGAGATTTCTGAACTATTGTCATATATGCTCGGTGCAACATAATCATAATTTACTGTGTGATCATTTCTGCTTATTCTACTTCACAAGTTTCCCCAATACGTATTTTATTCTTTTCTCGTCGTATGTGACGGAGAAAGTAGTTGAGAATAATTTGAGGCTAAGGCATGATCTCTCTTCCCTACAGGAGGTTTTTTTGTGCCAACAGGAGAACTACAGGTGGATGAGACTGTAGTGCTCCAAATATATATGGTATCAACCAAGGAGTATTTCTACCAATATATATGCTAAGGAGTATTTCTACCAATATATATGGTATCAACCAAGAGCAAGGCTTCATAAGAAAAGTGTCAGGCGACATAGACTAGGACCCTCCCCCTCTTGAACACTCACTTCTCCGTAAAGCAGTTTCAGAGAATTTTCTTGATTGCATGAACTCAAGATAAGGAGACCTACAATACAGATTTCTCTACCCCAACGTAGTATTCTGGAATTCATGTAGTGTAAGTTAGATCAACCAATGAGGTTGATTACCTTCCAAACTATTTTTTCTAAGGAACAATAGCTCCATTTTCACAAACATTACTATTACAACTGTGTTGGAAGCACAGACCTTCCATATTGCACCATATCAGTCATGTATTACACAAGTGTCATATACTCAAAAAATACTAGGACACGCCAAAATCAATGTCGTGTCTGTATCAAACATCCATATCTAATGTCACTAATTCAGTAAGTAAAAAAACACATATGTCTCACTTCAATTCCCATCAAGGGCGGCCTGGTTGGTGGCCAGGAACATGACCCCGTCGTAATAGATTTGGAACAGATAGTGCATCGGAGACGCAACCACCGGCAGAATTTAGCCCCCCAAAAAAAATCCCACATTGAAGCAAATAACACAAAATCACTAGTTAAGAAACCTAAAAAGAAATTCCAAATATTTCTCCAGAATCCCAGCTTAGAGGAATATCCGCCTTGGAGAGGGTGTAGTCCCAAAACCAGTTGCAAATGGAGCGATCGACTCCGTGGCCGGCCATCTGCTTCTCGAGCATCACCTTCCTGACTTAGAAAGTGACCGAATTGAATTGTAAATTTAGAGATGAAAACTTGTTATAAATTTGGAGGGAAATTATAGGGATTGTACTTACTCGAAGCTGAACTAAAGCTCCGGGAGCCCATCGAGTATGTTTTTCAGCTTGGTGATCCCCTTCTACATGAACTCCCATCCCTAATTCTTGAGGAGGAGGAAGAATAAGGGATGAGAAATTTGGTGGAAATATCAATTGAGATTAAATAGCACGGGAGGGGGTAGCGGGGACGACTACGGCGACAAGGTTAGGCTTTCCCGCAGACGAGGCCCACATTGCCTTCAATTTGGAGGTTTGTCACAGGCGAGGCTACCATCCCGGTGGTTGGGGAAAAGGAGATAGAAAAAAAGAGGAGCTAAGGAGATGGAAAAGGAAAGCGGAAGTGAAAAAAGAAGAGGGAAAAGAGAAAGCAGACTGATTTTAGGTTTTGGTCAAAAAGTTTTCGGGAGGTGGGTGAAAAAAGAGAGCGGGGTAAGCCAAAAAAAAAAGCGGGCTCAGGATAGATTTTTAGGCCTTTTTAACTCTTGTGTTTATAGTCGTTAGACCTGTCAATGGATAGTCGAAAATTCGAATCCGATCCGATTTCGTATCCGAACTTTCGGATATTTTTTGAAATTTCGGATATCGGATTCGGATATCCGAATATTTTTCGGATATTATCGATTTTCGGATACGAATTTGGATATTAAGGTATTCGAATCCGTTAATATTCGATCCGACTTTAAATTGCAAATTTCGGATATCGAATTCGGATATCGGATTCGGATATCCAAAATTTTATATATATTATAGTATAATGTATATGGAATATATATTAATTAATAGAGAAGATTAAAGTATTTTATTCTCAACTAACTTTTACATAAAATAATTATAATATAATTTATATATAATAGTAATATATATTAATTACAATTTACAACATAAGAAAAAAGGACTCAAATATGTAGTCAATTTATCATTCACGGCACGCACAAATGCATGCCATAAATAAGTATTATCATTTACGGCACGTAAAAGTGCATGCCGTAACTGAGTTATCATTCACGGCGTGCACAAATGCATGCCGTAAATAAGTTATCATTTACGGCGCATAAAAATGTATGCCGTAAATACGTTTACAATGACGGCTTGCATATCAAATATGCTGTAACAAACACAAAAATCAAGTCTTTTACGGCACACAAATATGCATGCCGTAAAAGAGTGTTATTTACGGCACGCAGTTGCTGCGTGCCGTAAATTGTGCGCCGTAATTTCTACATTTTCTTGTAGTGTATATTTATATATATATACACACATACACTATTATATATATTTATATATACATACAAATACACACATATTTAATATTTATTACATACATACAAATACGCACATATATAATATTTATATATACATACATTCACATTCACACATATAATATTTATTTGACAATAAAATAATATAATCAATAAATAATAATATTAAATAACAATCCCAATAAAATAATAATAATAATAACAAAATTTAATATACGAATAATAGGCATTGCATCTACTTGAAATATGTCTACATGGGTGTATTTAATCTCACTACATGCCTACCCGGGTTCAGGTTTAGTTTGGATCCAGTTCGGACTAATTGGTGCAGCCGGTCTCCTACAAGTCCATAATATAATAATAGTTAAATAATTAGATTATTTATAGGGTCATGTCACAACTTAGTCTGGTTTTTCTAGTTAGGGCATCACTATGGCTCAGCCTTCCTTGGCATGACTAATATACTAGTCAAGGCACGCCACTGCACTATCCGTGCCATGATTCCTAGTCGTCCGGTACTCCAAAATTCAACCATGGCTAAAGTTATCTACCGTAATAATTAATTAAAATAATTATTTATAAAAATCTAAAATTACCATTCAAATCAAATAAATAATAAAAAAAATATTTCAAAAATTTTCGGGAAGGGGAGCTACAAATCTACCCACCTTAAAAATAATTTCGTCCTCGAAATTCTAATCCATAACTATTCATTAAAAATCAAAGTCTACTATTACTTTAATCTCCTCAAATTTAAATTCAAAATTATTTTATATCCTCCCCTAGCCATTTTGTAACTCCGAATACTTGAGGACTTCTACCCACCTTTGGTCACACTACTCCTCAAAACACGATCACTAAAATTATAAAGTCTTCTAACTAGTTGCTAACAATTCTACCAACTGTTATCTAGGGCGTATGACATCTATAATCCCTCATATATCTATAAACAATCAAATACTCAATAATCAAAAATATTATACTATAACTTAAGAATTTTTGATAAATTCTAGACAGCACGTTCGTTCGTCACCCCGAAATAGGAAGGGACGAGAATCAAGGGTACGGGAAGGCAAAGAAGAAAAATCGAGATCAAATATGAAATTTTAAGGACGTTGAGAAATTTTCTAGGAGAATTTTCAAAGCAGTGTGGATTGAGATTCCTAAGGTTTAGTCATTTTCGCAGGCTCGTATCAGTACAGTTACGTAATCGATACGATATGCTCTGACCTGCATGGGCCACCACAAAACTTGTCACGACACGCACCCGATTTTCGGATGCGAGCTCGTAAGCAAGCCAGCTACGTATCGAGTGGACTCCAGCCCGACTCGAGTACGTATAAGCTGTCCATAACAAGGTATCATGTCTAATCTAAACTATATCTCAATCCACAAGAATAATGTAAAACAAGAATGAACAAGTATGGGTCATGGTCTGCAGCCCATTAGCATATTGTTCGATTAGACTCCAAGAATGATATGAGTCTATAAATAAGCAGAATATATCATGGTATGGAATATAAAGCACGAGGAGATAACAAAGAAATATCACAAGCAAATACCTGTGTCCCAGCAGGTGTAATCACTACCATCATGAGCCGCTAACTAAACTCCATGTAGTCGCTAAACCTGAAGAGATCATCAGGTCCTCAGAGGACTAGAAAGATACATAATATACAAGCCAACATGTAACAGTACAATGTACAAAGAAGTAAGAAACAATCAAGGATATCCAACGAGGCAAAATGAACTAAGACATAAGATCTAAACACAAGGATCCTAAGACACTGGCATGCCATACTAGAAATGGCTAATAGGTCAAAGTTATAGACTACAGTCAAGGCAAGTACTCACAATCTATAGTATCTCAATCGCAGTCAAGGCAAGTACTCATGACCAATACGGTAGCCAATCCTAGTATAAAAATTTTATAGACTGTAGTCAAGGTAAGTACTCACAATCTATAGAATGTCAAAGTTAAGTCCTACTCAAGTCATGTCAAGTCAAGTCAAGTCGTAATCAAGTCGAGGAAATCATAGTGTAGGACTAGACGACTCTATCAAGGAATACGTATGGAACTAATACAGTATGACAGATACAAATATCATAACAGATAGGAATAAGAATGTGCAGACAACTAGAAACACGTAAAGTAAAACTATAACAGGATGAGTGTACTAAACATGGAATAAAGCAATCACAAAGGTAAGGAAAAGAACCGCAACGAGATGATGAACATGCATATAAATTATACTGTACAAGTTGGCAAGGTATACTTGTCTGGAGGTTGCACACAGAACCAATAAGATACCGTCAACTGGTACACCATAAAGTCCAAAATCCACAAATGTCTCTGAAAGCTGAAACAGACATCGCCAACATTCTCAGAATAGTCAAATTAGCTAGGACAGCCTGTCCTTAAGTCCAATTTTGGATACAGTGGCTTAACGGTAATTTCGGGCGAAAACGATATCCGTCGTTGTACCCGCTTTGCACCGAAAAGTGTGCTAGAGTCAATGGTCTCTAAAGTCATCGAACTACATGTCTACGGATCCGGTTTGCCGATACGAACCCAATCGTATGTCTAAAGTTGGATTTCGGCAGGCCGTGCACAAAAATCACCCGTTGAGTCGGACCGTGGGGTCCGCAAAACGGCGTTCCGATTCGACTGTCTCAGAATTGGACCAAACATGGCATACATGACCAAAAAAATAATACGGTCCTGTTCGCACAAGTTTCGTCTCGATCTGACGAGCGAGCACAAAGTAATTGGAAAATTTGTACAGAGGCCGATACGGTGAATTTTGACGGATACGCATCAAATTCGTCGCGCACACGCGAACAATTTGAATTCTGTCAAAGCCCACACGTCCGTAATACCCGTACACGCCTTTCGATGTTTACGGTGCACGACCAAGTCGCCCGGATCGGTGGAACGCACGTGGTATCGGAGAATTTCTAGTTTTGAAAACTATTTTTAATCCTATTTTTCTCGAACTTTGAAAACTGATTTCTTTGCGCACAGTTGATAAAATTCGCAACTACAAATGAGGTTATGAATCCCTATATGTTGTCTTCAAGTGCATTTAATTAGATTGCAAAAATATTGAACAGGTTTCCTGGAAATTGGGTACGAACATGGGCATTTGGGGTTCCTAGAAACTGTTTTTGAAACAGTTTTTCCCTAAAGTTTTGGTCGATTTTCTAAGTCGATCAGTCGACTACTGTGAAAAGGAATTACTGAAAAGTCGAGAGGGTCATGTGGGTTATGAATAGGAATTTATGGTTCGGGAAACGATTAACTAGATGGAAAGAAACTCAGTCGAGAACGTACGTACCTCGCGGTAATATGTTGCTGTCGTCGCACTACTGTTCCAGGCCGCGTACGGGTTTCAGTCGCTCTCCGACGACTCGCGCGACGGTACGCGGTCGCCGAAGGCTACCAGGGTGACTGGGTCGACACTGGGTTTGGATTTAGAATTAGGGTTTGCTGCTGTTTCTCTCGAGCATGCTTTTATACGCTCTGTTCGAAATAGAGCAGAGAGGGATGTCGGGCCTGGCTGTGAAGGATTTCAGCTCGGGCTGGGGAATTTGCCCGGGCCAAGTAGGAATTTTCCCTGAACTTTTGAAGAAGACGGCGTCAAGGGAAGAGTAGCTGGCAGAGTTGAAGAAGATGCACCGGAACTTGATGCCCCTGCCACTAAGGAAACAAGTTCCTAGCGAAATGACGCTTGAATAGCGGCCATCTCCTCCTCCGCAGCCCGAAGGATCCGGAGACTCGGCAGGGCAGAAAGGTCGACCCCCGGGGTTGGAGCAACATGAACCAAGGAGGGTACAGGGACCATTTTTTCCTGTCCCGGCCGTTCTACTGTTAGTGCTCCCGAACTCGATCTGGCAGGAGGTCCTTCAATATAAATTGGAGGAGGATGGGGCATATTGTCTTCCACCAGATCCCTCTGGTGACTTCTCCTCCGATGATGTCCGTTGTTGGCAACGAAGGAGCAGGACCTGTATGTCCGGGGCAACCGTCGATCAGCTTAGCCCGAAGGATGTGAAGATAGAGTAAATAAACCTCCTCACTAGTCAAGACTTGACTCAGCTTACCAGGGGAGGGTTGCTGATGCGGAGGCTCTCTCACAGCCACCGTGCCCTCTTCACCAGCGACATCTGAGCCGAATGTCGCAGGTTTCTCTGCCCCAGCCGCCCCTGAGGTAGACGCAATTGGGTCAGCATCACCCGGCTGTAATTCAGCAACTTCGGGGACGGGTTCAGTAGAACCCACGTCGCCCTGGGTTGAGACATCAGCAACTGGTGGAACCTCAGCCGTCGCCTGGAGAACCCTGGCAGAGATAATCTCGGCACTCATATCACTAATTAAAGTGGCTAGAGCTGGGTCGACCTCGGGGATAGTAGCCGGCTCTCGAGAGTCCACTTCTCTTGACGCCTACAAAGAAAAGAAGAATAATCAGATCTTATTTCAGAAAAGAAGAGCTAAAGAAGATGGTTGTAATTCGATTCACCTCCAAAACGACATCAGCATCCTCGCTTCTCTCCCTAATGATTGACCGTGGGGCTTGACCGCAGCCCATTTTTTAGAGTAAGTTATGCCACCAACAGCGAACCCACGCCTGCTTCGCTTTCGGGAAGGACTAGGCACAACAGGCGGCTGATCTGCCACCACATCATCTACAGGAGGGGGAGGCAAGTTGTTGGGGTCATCCTCTTCATCCACATTGGTGGACTCCGAGTCTGACACATCAATTGTGTTCTCCTTTCTTTTTCTCGTCTTGGACCCTTTTAACTTCTTCTCCAAGCATTACCAACAATAAAACTGGTACTTGGGTCAAAATCATGAGGAGCTTGTTCACCATAACATGGTACAGAGCCGACAAGTACAAAATTTGCCCTGACTCCCTGGCATCAGGTACAGAGAAGCTGGTGCGGGTGTGAATCGAGTTATAATAGTGCCAAGCCCATATGCCGTCGAGAACGCTTCCTTCAAAACCCAGGCAGGAGCTGGGATTGTCCAAAAACATCTGACTGTACCCAAACTGTCGGAAGAACCGACTGGGCAAGTAAGGCTCCAGGAAGACGGAGTTACGGTTGTGATATACCAGGTGTGCAGGACGGATGTTCTGCAACCATAAGAGCAGCTTATCGGATAAGAGATGAGGAGGCCTAGTACCATCGAGATGTATGCCATTCACTTCTTCATCAGTAAAATAAGGAACAGACACAAAAAAAGTGTATCAGTCCACTTTCGTCAACGCCATCCGACAGGCGCGCATGGTATTGCACTCCCAGGGCAAACGGCGATACTGGAAGATGAAAGCATCATCGGCAGTTACGTCATCTTCTGGGACAGGCCTTATCAAAGACTGGCAATGCATCAACAGCCACCCCATCAGATAATGATAGGGCAGCTCAATTTGTTTAAAGTACTTCGCCGTATCACGGGCAATAATCTTGGACGAGAAAGTTCGGAGACCACGATGTATGCTGGACACCATGGCAGGAAGAAGAGCTAGTCTGGCCCCAAAGACCAGCTTCACAGCGGGAAGGATAAAGTTATGGCTGATCCTCTCAATAGAACCAGCCCCTCTCGAGACCATGCAGTTTCGCAGCCATAGCATCAGAAATCCTGCCAGGAGAGCCTTCTCAGACATCTACTGGGTATCCTGATAAAAATAATTAAAGGAGTCAGTTTGAGTCCCAAATCTGTCGCCCGTGGTTTTCACCCTCTTGGCAGTCGACACCTGGTCCTGTACTTTCTCCCGGGTTCGGGACTTCGGGGAGAAACTCGGCCTGAGGTGCCTAACTTTAAAAGGTAACTAAGCGAGGTTTTTGTATGAGGAAGGTTCCCTTCCGAGCTATCGTCCTTCTTCTTGGACGTCTGTTGGCATGTACTATGGTGATATAGTAGTTCCCGGTAGACAGCAACAAAACCCGGGAACCGCTGCTCTAACTCCTTGAACTCTTCATTCGTAGGAGTATACACTTCAAAGACTTCATTTCTCCAGGGCAGCCTAGAGACTTCACTTATTTCTTGGAGAGCGAGTCTTATCTCCCCTCCAAGCGTAAAGAAGGTCCATGTACGACGATTATACATCTCAAGCAAAGCCATGAACAACTTCTTATTTATGGGCAGACCGTAACAGGTGCCCCGAATGGCATGATAGAGGCCAATCTCGCGCAGGAGAGTCTCGTATGTCCGCAAAATCCACATGGACAAGTTGGTCCATGAAGGGATGGGGTTCACCCAGTTCAGCAGTACCAACCGACTAATGGAGTAGGACCCCTTCTGAGCAAGTTGATTCATAAAAGTGTCAGCTTGAGAGAACCTGAAGTTGGGACCCTGTACATTTAAGAAGCTACCCGGGGCCAACCCCATCACGTAGCAGCTGATCAGTGTCCTGGTCGCGACTACCGACCCCAAGTTTCTGTTATAGTGAATATCACCCACAAATATTCCTTGACGGCTCAGAGTCAAGGAGTCCACCATTTGTCTGTCCATTGGCAGCATGTTGAACCACAACAGCGTGACGCTCCATTTGAGGAATGTGGATCGCCATCCCGTTAGAAGAAAAACTCCAACTTTCAGATATATCTAGAACGCTGGAGTTCTTTACTGTCAGGGCATCTCCGAAGAGGAACGCAGGTTTCAGGTGTTGGCCCCCCAATTTCCCCGAATATATCATGCCCGAGAGAAAGTAGAAGGACTGGTTTTTGATATCTCGTAGCCTCTCCTCAGGTTCATCCTTGGGAAACTGGTTCGACACATAATCAACTAAATGATCAAACCTTACACCTACGGCAGATTAGGCTCGACCTACCAAGAGTTCTCCCGCAGGATTGACTGGCAACTTTACTGAAAAAAGACAAAAGAAACAAGTTAGAAGATGGCCAGAGAAAACCACTTAGTGTGTTCTGAGCTTATGCGGCTTTGATTAAGTGGGTCTTTGTGGCCCAGTTTAAAGGAGCTTATGCGGCTCTAATTAAGTGGGTCTTTATGTGGTCCAGTTTAAAGGAGCTTATGCGACTCTGATTAAGTGGGTCTTTATGCGGCCCAGTTTAAAGAAGCTTATGCGGCTCTGATTAAGTGGGTCTTTATGCGGCACAGTTTAAAGGAGTTCATGCGACTCTGTTTGGTGGAGCTTTATGCATCCCAGTTTATAAAGAACTTATGCAGCTCTGTTTGGTGGGTCTTCATGCGGCCCAGTTCATAGGGTGCTTATTGCGGCCACAAGATAACTCTCATGCGGCTCATTCATGAAGCAACTTTCATACTGCTTGGACATGAGGCATACCCCATGCGGCTCGGACATGAGACGTTCATGCGGCCCATACAGCACATCATATGTGGATTCATCACACCGAACTTAAACAGTTCAATGAAGACGAAGAATATGCCAAAGAGAAAGGCTCGCGCATAAAACATGCGACATAGCCGTTATGGTTAGGGTTTAAATCCATGCAGTTTTCTTCCAACATTCTTACCGTCAATGGTAGGATGAATGTCGGGGTAAACTGGGATCGCTGACGAGGAGGCAACTCCTTTGCCCTTCGCCGCAGCACTGGAGGAAGCCTTGGGAGCCATTGATGATCGAAAGAGAAGAATAGACGGCGACTAGGGCAAGAAATCTTGAAGAAAGAAAAGAGAGTAAAGAACTTTTCTCTTAAAAAATAACTCATATTTATAGGCTAGCAAGGGCATGTGAACCGATAGACGCTTCGGGTTTCGTGTTGCCTAGAAGATAAAGCCGACCCTTGGGATTCTATCCCCTTTCATGCAAAAAGAATGCTCAGAATCATCAAGACAAATCTAAATATTTAATGCCGACTCTTGGGATCCTATCCAAAAGACGGCTTTAAATCAAAAAAATAAATCAAGAGCAATTAATGAGACGCCTACGTGCCACAAAGACCAGCCTATGCGGCCAGAGAAGACTATGCGGCCAGAAAAGTCTATGCGGCCAGAGAAGCCTATACGGCCAGAGAAGACCATGCGGCCAGAGAAGACTATGCGAACAGAGAAGACCATGCGGCCAGAGAAGTCTATGCGGCATGAAGAGCTTATGCGGACATACCCATGCTTCTTATTCAAAGTTTTTCAATTTTACAAATTGAAAACTTTGAAGGGGGTCTTGTAGAAGCATGGAAAAAGTAATAATAAATTTTATGCGGCCAAGAAACTCTATGCGGCTTAGAACTTTGGGGGTTTCATACGGCTCAAAAATTCCTGAGAGCTCCATGAGGCTCAAAGAGCTTCATGCGGCTCAGATAGTTTTTATACGGCTCAGAAAAAGCCACGTGGCCTAATGCGATTTGAAATAGGCCCATACAGCTGGCCATAATTACTCCGTGCAGCTGGCCATTAATGCTCTGACACAAAGTGATAGCTCTGACATGATGGCTCTGACATAAAGAAGAGACGCAACATGCTCATAAAAAGAAGAGAGAATCTTCATGATATCGGACACAGTTTACAAAGTCCAAAGAAAGTTCTCTATGCGGATCGCCTGTGTGGCCTTCATGCGGCTCAGACATGAGGCCACCCTCATGCGGCTCGGTTGTGAGGCCACCCTCATGCGGCTCGGTTATGAGGCCACCCTCATGCGGTTCAGTTATGAGGCCACCCTCATGCGACTCGATTATGAGGACACCCTCATGCGGCTCGGTTATGAGGCCACCCTCATACGGCTCGATTATGAGGTCACTCTCATATGGCTCAGACAGGGGGACAGTCCTTCATGTGGCTCGCAACCTAGTGGCAGTTGGGACACGTGGCAGAAGTTGACTAAGTCTTAACAATTCAGATTTTTTGCAACCAACAGATCTTAGCAGTTCAGATTTATTTCAACCAACATAATAGTCCAGATTTATTGCAACAAACAGATCAAGATTAATCTTAACCAATCTCCAACTGCCCACTTCTCAAGGCACAGTTACAAGGATATGGCCACGTGGCTGTACACCCCACTCATCACAAACTCCTATAAATAGCATGGGATATTTCTTACACACACAGAGACATAGAGAGCAACACAGAGATAGATCCAAGCAGAGAGAGCATTTTTTCGCCGGAGCCGAGGTTGCGTTCGATCGTCCAAGGAGTAAGGCAGAGTTGATAGCACTTTTCCGAGCCTCTACCGTCACCCCCAGAATCCAAATTAAACAATTGTACTTAGATTGCTTTTCCTAGGTTTTGTTCCTAGGCTCTCTTTGTACGAGCGAGTTTGTAATTATGAATTAAGTTCAGTCCTCCCATAAAATTATTTTGTTCTTTGATAATCAATGGCAAACAACTTGCACAGCATAACTAAATTAGCATGCCTTTCATTATCAAACCCTATTTTGACACATGGTATCTCATATTTAGGTCTGTGACTTCACTGAGCATCTGTTCACACTGTCAGCTCAGGACCGCATGCGAGTACATTCACTGGTAGTTTTTATTGTCTTGATATCTGCTATATCTGATTCAGTTGTAGTGTCTTACTTAATTTTCGACACGATGGTTCATGGACTAGTATACGTCAGATCCTGTCATGAGATGTTATTCCTGGACTTTCTTGGTATATTGGTACATGATATTTCTTGTTTCTTGTACTTGTATAGACATCGATTTGGGAGTGGGCTGGCCCCCTGCTTTTGAATTCCGTGTCATGACGTACCATGTCCAGATCTGTGATACTACTCGGGGATGGGGAGTTGTTAGTGGTTATGTGATTAATACCATTCTTGTATTCCTATACATGTTCATAGCTATACCCTCACTTCACGTAGGGTAAAGCCTGATCCTACTTGTTCATAGCTTTCCATGCTGGCTGGCCTGACCCAGAGTTCTTATTTTTCTTGTTCATAGCCAGTCAGATGGTACAGCCTGATCTTGACCTAAGTCGATCACATAATGCTCTAATAACTCATGGCACAGTTTATGTTTACGATTATACATCATATATCCCTGTTAAAGACTATATTTCTGTATTTATACCAGGATGATATCCAGTTTACATATCCTGGTTATATTTCTGTCTTGATATTTCACCTTGTTTTTCATTATGATTGTCTCTTATAGAATTTTTCAATTCATATGGAACTGTTGTTAGTATTTTGTACTTGCTCATATCCTGACAGGATAATCCCATTGACGTTTACAGATGATTTAGAGGCCGACTGCTCGACCTTCTATGGCTATGGCATAGACGGTGAGTATGACTTGGGTGCACCTATGGAGCCGGTGCCCTTAGAGGACGTACCGTCCTTAGACTAGTTATATAGGCTTGCCTGGACTGCGATCCAGCTAGTACTTCAGACTGTAGTATCTATATTATTTTGTGATTCTGTTATGTGTTATTAACTCTAAACTTGTGTTGGGATCTCGTACTTATTTCTAGTTTTTCCTTCTTTCATATTTTCATATTTCATGCTATCTTCCTTAAAGTCTTGTGATTGAGTTGTGACATTATATACCTCCGTGCAAAGATAACAGGTACCATTATATTGTGTCTAGATGTTGTATGTTATAGAGGAACTATACAGCGTTCTACCATCGATACTGTGGCGTAGGCTGGACGTACCCACGTGCTCGTACCCCTACTTTGGGTGCGGGCCGTCACAACAGGATCAGAAGATGATGTTACTTAGGCGCTCGTAAGGAAATATAGGAAGATTTCTTCTTATTCAGGCTCATCTTCCTTCGCATCTTCCACAATCGTACTCACTAAAGTAGCACTTACCTTGTTCTTAGATTTACGGTTCACTTCATTCAAAGAGACATAACTTTATAGTTTAAACTTAACATCAAATAAAAATATAATTAGGGTATAACTCCACTTGGAAGTTGCAACAAATATACCTCTGTGAGACTGTGGAATTTTATTTTTGATTAGTGCTTCAAAAGTAGCAGTTAGGGCTGCTATTGCTTCTGACCTGGAAGATAGTTTCATTGGATTTGGGTTCATGGTTTTCGGGTAAAGTTTTTTATCTTGGGGAGGGGGCATCGATTGGTTCCTGATATTTGACTTCTCAAATATGGCAACTAGTGCAATAAAGGCGGGAGGCCTTCCCCTCATGCAAAATTTTTCAGGGCTAAAGGACATGTTCCTGGAGCATTGAGATTTTTCTAGCAAGCTAGATCTTCCTCCATATGCAGGTATCCGCCATTTTGGCTTCTGAATGTTCACTAGAAAATAAAGAAAAAGATGAGATCAACATAAGTAACTCCATGTTCCTTCATCATTATTTTGTCAAATTTGTTTTGGAACATTTAATCGATGAGATGGATATTTTCTATTATCTGAAGTTCCAAAGATCATGCACCCAATAAAATCTATAAACAAATAGGATGCAAACAATAAATTCTACATCATTGGTGGTAATAATTATCCATCGTTCAGGATATCAAACATATTCTAGAACTAAAATTTGGATGCTAACAAAGATTATATTATTAGGTTGTGTTTGACGGATATTTTGGTTTAGATGACACACGAGAGACAACTACTAGACTTTCACAGAAGTTGGATAGT